>SJXQ01001104.1:209845-270033 GCA_006408695.1 Aepyceros melampus
TGGACATGGAACAACAGACTGGTTCCAAATAGGAAAAGGAGTATGTCAAGGCTGTATATTGTCACTCTGCTTATTTAATTTATATGCAAAATACATCATGAGAAACGCTGGACTGGAAGAAACACAAGCTGGAATCAAGATTGCCGGGAGAAATATCAATAACCTCAGATATGGCAGGATTAAGTCCATGTATCTATTGTTGGGAGAAGAGGGAAGAAAAAATAAAAAGCTTTTTTTCTCATTTCGAGCTCAGTGTTTTCATCCTTGGTTAAACCCATCTGCTACCACAGGGATACAAGCCGGATGGAGGGACTCAGGCCTTGGCACACAGGGGTGGCCCGCGTCCACCGTAGAGGAGAGAGCCCTCTTGTCAGGAGTGTGAAGGCCCAGAGCTGAGGACAAGTGAGCAGAGGCCCCTGGCTCTGCGCACAGCGGGGGTAAGCGTCCTGCTGGCTCCCGGTGGAAGTGCCCTCAGCGAGGCCTGCAACGCCTGGGCCCTGAAGCAGCGTCTCTGAGAGCAGGCAGAGGGCAGGGCGCCTCGCGGTGGGCCTGTGGGCCTCCTGCCTCTCCTTCTGGGGTCAGAGGCATTCCCCAGGCATCTGCCCTGATGGCTGCGAACATCAGGGGAGGCTGGAGCCGGCACTGTGTCCAGGCGGCCGTCCCTGGATCAGGGCTCACCTGGACTCCCCGTGGAGAGAGAGGCCTGTGGCAGGATGAAGCCTCCTGCCTCCTGTCCTTCCTTCGGACACGTTGAACGAGGCCTGGCTCCAGATGGCTGGACGGTAACTCCTGGGCAGGCGGACAGCTGGCGCAGGGGCCCAGGGATGCCCAAGGCTGCCAGCCTCTCTGGGAAGAAGCACCCATTCAGGGGACTGGGGGACCCCAACACCCTTCTCTTCCACTTCAGCGTGCTGAGCCGAGACATCTGCCTCTCCTCGCACACACACACCACCTTCTGACTCGGAGGATTGTGCACGACACAAACAAATAGACATAATAAATCCAGCTACCGGCTCAGAGACAATCGAAATCACTGCAGATGGTGACCGCAGCCATGAAATTAAAAGACACTTACTCCTTGGAAGAAAAGTTATGACCAACCTAGATAGCATATTCAAAAGCAGAGACATTACTTTGCCGACTAAGGTCCATCTAGTCAAGGCTATGGTTTTTCCTGTGGTCATGTATGGATGTGAGAGTTGGACTGTGAAGAAGGCTGAGTGCTGAAGAATTGATGCTTTTGAACTGTGGTGTTGGAGAAGACTCTTGAGAGTCCTTTGGACTGCAAGGAGATCGAACCAGTCCATTCTAAAGGAGATCAGCCCTGGGATTTCTTTGGAAGGAATGATGCTAAAGTGTAACTCCAGTACTTTGGCCACCTCCTGCAAAGAGTTGACTCATTGGAAAAGACGCTGATGCTGGGAGGGATTGGGGGCAGGAGGAGAAGGGTACAACCGAGGATGAGATGGCTGGATGGCATCACTGACTTGATGGATGTGAGTTTGAGTGAACTCTAGGAGTTGGTGATGGACAGGGAGGCCTGGCGTGCTGCGATTTATGGGGTAGCAAAGAGTCAGACATGACTGAGTGACTGAACTGAACTGAACTGATACTTAAAAAAACCTATTAAACGAGTTTATGGAGTGGTCATGTATGGATGTGAGAGTTGGACTGTGAAGAAGGCTGAGTGCTGAAGAATTGATGCTTTTGAACTGTGGTGTTGGAGAAGACTCTTGAGAGTCCTTTGGACTGCAAGGAGATCGAACCAGTCCATTCTAAAGGAGATCAGCCCTGGGATTTCTTTGGAAGGAATGATGCTAAAGTGTAACTCCAGTACTTTGGCCACCTCCTGCAAAGAGTTGACTCATTGGAAAAGACGCTGATGCTGGGAGGGATTGGGGGCAGGAGGAGAAGGGTACAACCGAGGATGAGATGGCTGGATGGCATCACTGACTTGATGGATGTGAGTTTGAGTGAACTCTAGGAGTTGGTGTGGACAGGGAGGCCTGGCGTGCTGCGATTTATGGGGTAGCAAAGAGTCAGACATGACTGAGTGACTGAACTGAACTGAACTGATACTTAAAAAAACCTATTAAACGAGTTTATGGCAAATCGCTCTTTTGAAATCTTTGCTTGCCCTGGGTGTTTTCTGTCTTACCCTGTGTTCATAAGACAGGAACACCCGAGACCCTGGGATGGGTTCTGCAGTGTTTCTGCAAAGAAAACAGTCTGTGCATCATCTTGAAGCAGAGCCCACCACGCACATGCTGTGAGGTGGGGCGAGGAGCTGTGGCGAGGGGTGATAAGACAGGTGTGCGGGACAGACGAGGTCTTCTGAATTTAGGATCTGACCGGTTTTCCAGGTGGAAAAGCCACTCAAATGTGAGAGATTCCGAGCTGGGACAAATCCAGAACCTGAAGTCACGTTCAGGAGCTGCAGGGAGCAGGGGAGCCGACTGCCCAGCTCTTCACGTGCGGAACCCGGAACCACCGGGCACCCTTCTCTGGGTTCCGTGTGCTGGTTCCCAATCTAGCCTGGCTTGGATTTCAAGGCTCCTTCCTGCCACTCTCTTTTCCTCAATCCCCTCCAAGACACATGCCCTTGCCCCCCACCGCCACCTCCCAGGACCTCCCAGGATGTTCTCAGAGGACCTGTTCTCTGACATCACCAGGAAGACCTGGATCTAAAATGCTGTTTCCCTCTGCGTCTGGCTGAAGAGCTTTAACATTTGTACATAATCACATCCCCCAGGAAGCCTCACCATCCCTCTAGAAATGTGTCCAGACACTGTGGTGGATGGTATGGACACAAAATCAAGTCAAGGAGAATGAGGCTGTCCTAAAGCCCGTCACCTAGTGGAGAAGAAAATGGCAACCCACTCCAGTATTCTTGCCTGGAGAATCCCAGGGGCGGCGGAGCCTGGTGGGCTGCCGTCTAAGGGGTCGCAGAGTCGGACACGACTGAAGTGACTTAGGAGCAGGAGCAAGTCTGGTCACCTAGCGGGAACCATACAGAACATGGAAGCTCCTCCATAAAGTCCGTCCGGACTGAAGTGTCTGCCGGGGACTTTCTTGGGGAATTTGTGTGTGGCTGCCACCATCTAGATGTTTTCTCAAAACAACTAGGAAGTACCTCTGAGCACTTCTGGTGTTCTCATTGCCTGTGAGGCACCTCAGGTCGGAGGTTGTGTCCTCAGCCAGGTGCCCAGCGCCCAGCCTGGTGCCACGCTCTTGGGAGAGGCCGAGACGTCCCTGCTCTTTGAGTTGACAGTCTTCCTGGTGGAATACTGCAGCACTCATGGAGGAAGCAAGTGTAGAGGGAGAAAGGCCTTCAAAGTTCCGGAAACCTTTGCAGAACAGGGCCGTGCTCGGCATTGCTCTTTGTAGGCTGCTGAGAAATGGCATCTGAGTGCCCGCAGGCAGAGCTGCAGGCACGGCCTTTTGCTAACAGTACCCGTACAGGGCTCACTGGGCTGAGAGTTAGGTGGCCAAGGGGGACTGCCCGTAGTGGTGGTGGGAGATGGTGCTCTGCGGGTGACCCAGACCTGCTGGGTGCGCTTGCCAGGACCGACTCTGTTTCTTCTCTAGAGCTGAAAGTCAGGTCAGGAAACAAAGACTTTGAAAAAACTCCGCCTCCTGGAGGCCTGGGTCCGCCCACCCCGACTCCCACCCCCCACCCCCATGCCCAACCGCTCCTGGCCGCGCTCCTTACCGTACCTGCGGGGCAGTGGGTCTGCGGCAGTGGCCTGCGCGAGGCAGAAGGCGGGGGGGCCGGGCGGCGGATGTCATGACGCTGTGAGTGTGGATCCTGGACCCCCGGGCCCGCTCGGCGTCCTGTGAAATGTGTGTGCTTCTCACTGGCATGGGCACTGAGTGGAGAAGAGCTGTCCCTGAATGTGACAGGCCCACTAGATTGCTTATCGTTTTCTTTGATACCTGCAATGTCTTTATGAGAAACTGCTTAAATTTGTTCCTTTTTTTTTCTTTTTTAGTATTAAGACTTCTTAATCTTTTTATGATTGACTGGTAAGGATTTTATGTTATTACAAAGTGATCATGAAAGTCAGCTTATGATTATGTGATAGGTTATTTTCAAAGTCACAGCTCAGGACAAATAAGGATCTTAGTAAGTGGTACTCAGTATTTGGACATTTATTTCATAGTTGACGGAGGAACCAGGTAATAAGTGAGGAAGTGGTTTTTAATATGAAAGCATTGTTTGTAGACGTGTGACCGTGTGTTTAGCTTCTGTCTCTCGTGTTGTTGTTCTGTCGCTGAGTCATGTCCAACTGTTTGTGACCCAAACAGGCCTCCCTGTCCATCACCAACTCCCAGAGTTTACCCAAACTCATGTCCATTGAGTCGGTGACCCCATCCAACCTTCTCATCCTCTGTCGTCCACTTCTCCTCCCGCGTTCAATCTTTCCCAGCATCAGAGTCTTTTCAAATGAGTCAGTTATTCCCATTAGGTGGCCAAAGAATTGGAGTTTCACCTTCAGCATTAGTCCTTCCAATGAATATTCAGGACTGATTTCCTTTAGGATGGACTGGTTGGATCTCCTTGCAATCCAAGGCACTCTCAAGAGTCTTCTCCAATACCACAGTTCAAAAACATCAATTCTCACCCCTCAGCTTTCTTTATAGTCCAGCTTTCACATCCATACATGACTACTGGGAAAACCATAGCTTTGACTAAATAGACCTTTGTTGGCAAAGTAATGTCTCTGCTTTTTAGCATGCTGTCAAGGTTGGTCACAACTTTTCTTCCAAGGAGTAAGCGTCCTTTCATATCATGACTGCCGTCACCTTTGCAGTGATTTTGGAGCCCCCCCCAAAAAAGTCAACCACTGTTTCCCCATCTGTTTCCAATGAAGTGATGGGACCAGATGCCATGATCTTCGTTTTCTGAATGTTGAGCTTTAAGCCAACTTTTTCACTCTCCTCTTTCACTTTCCTCAAGAGGCTTTTTCATTCTTCTTCACTTTCTGCCATAAGGATGGTGTCATCTGCATATCTGAGGTTATTGATGCTTCTCCCGGCAATCTTGATTCCAGCTTATGCTTCATCCAGCCTGGCATTTCTCATGATGTACTCTGCACAGAAGTTAAATAAGCAGGGTGACAATATACAGCCTTGACGTACTCCTTTTCCTATTTGGAACCAGTCTGTTGTTCCATGTCCAGTTCTAACTGTTGCTTCCTGACCTGCATACCGATTTCTCAAGAGGCAGATCAGGTGGTCTGCTATTCCCATCTCTTTCAGAATTTTCCAGTTTATTGTGATCCACACAGCCAACAGCTTTGGCATAGTCAATGAAACAGAAACAGTTTTCCTGGAACCCTTGTGCTTTTTTGATGATTCAGCGGATGTTGGCAATTTGGTCTCTGGTTCCTCTGCCTTTGCCATAGCCCATGTTTGCTGTGAACAGTGTGTTCTCTTGACAAAACTCTATTAGCCTTTGCCCTGCTTCATACTGAAAAGAGGGGATTACAGATCCCGTGGGACCACCCAGCCTCTACCCTCCCTGCTGCCAGATCAGGGGGCTCCTTCATTTGCTCAATTCATAGGAAAAAAAAAACAAAATTGCTCACCTCTATTTCACTCACATCCTGCCATGTAAACAATTTCCAACCTTGTTTTGTGTTTCTCCTTAATATTACGAACATCCCAGACTTGTCAGGCACTTGTGGAAAGCCTGTGTGTGAAAGAGATCCAAATATCATAAACACCAACCACAGCAACAAAAACCCCAGGAGAAGAGAGACGATGTGAGGCCCAGAAGGCAACACATCAGACTGTGGCTGCCATCCTCCAGGGAACTGGAGTGGAGGGCAGGAGAGAGAGCAGAGCACTCCAGCAATGAGGGATATGACGGCGGAGGCTGGGGGACAGCACTGGAGAAACTGGAAAAGAACGTCAACTGTGTCTTCCAGAAAATGAAGCAAAACATCACGGATATGGAAAATGCAGGAGAGGGAGGCAGATGAGAGCAGAGCTGTCAGGCAGCCATGCCTTCCCAAGTGCCCTGCAGATAGCAGCTTCTGCACAAGCCTGTAGGAGGTGCAGAGAAGAACAGTCAGTCCACAGGGCTGACAAGGGCCTTAAAAGTTCCCAGAGGGGAAGGGGAAGTTTCTTGAGTTGCCAGGTTGAGGAAGGCAGGGGTTAGTCCCTCAATGGAGTCTGACTCCTTGGGACCCCATGGACTGTATGTACATTGCCAGGCTCCTCTGTCATGGAGAGAGAATTCTCCAGGCAAGAATACTTGAGTGAGTTTTCATGTCCTTCTCCACGGGATCTTCCTGAGCCAGGGATCGAACCCACGTCTCCCACGTTGCAGGCAAATTCTTTACCGTCTGAGCCACCGGGAAGCCAGGTTGAACGCGCCCACCAAGGGCACAGCCAGATGAATAAAGCTGGCCCACCTGGGGACAGACCCAGCTATGTGACCCTGAGAGTATCAGGGATACGGGTCAGAGGCCAAGCGCTCCTGTCTACTGGGTGGGAGAGGAGGGACGGGACTGGGGTGGCTGTGTCCTCAGACTTTAGGCTGGGAAGCCAAAAGCAGCACCTCTAAGGTCCAGTCCAGAGGCACAGTGACCTGCGGACCACTCCGGATGCTGCCACACCATCCGTCACAAGGGAGGCTGGAATAAAGACGCGTCCATATGCTGGAAGTCAGGATGTGCGTGTTCTGTCTTAGAACATCCTTGGACCCCTCTCTTCCCCAAAGGAGGGAGGAAACCGCGAAGTGGGGAGCACGGGGGCCCAGCGCAGGAACGGGCGGGGGTCCCGAGTGGACCGTGCGCACCGTGCGTGCGGGGCGAGGACCGCGGGAGCCTCAGGCCCCAGAAGGGGAGGGGCAGCCCCACCCGCGCCTGGAGCACTCGCGAGGGACGAAGGTGGGGGCGAGGGGGCGAGCGCTTCGCGTGGCAACCCTGTCTCCAGGCCGCGTGTGAGCAGCTTGGACGGAGAATTCTGCCCAGCGTGGGCTCAGCAGCACCAAGACTGCCCGCTCATTGTGGACTCGAGGATTCAGCTTGCGCTTTACAGCTTTTCCATTCAAAGGGACCGAGAGAGGCCCTTCCCTGGTGGTCCAGTGGTTCGGGCTCTGCGCCTTTCATGCGGAGGACCCGGGTTCGGTCCATCCTGGGGGGATAAGGTATCCTCAAAACGAAAAAAGAGAAACCAAGAGAGGGGCTGATACTTGGTTTCCTGGGACTAGGAAAAGCATTCTAAATGGATGTAAAGCTTTTTGTTGCTGCGAAGGGAGGGTTGGAGATCAAGGTCACAAGATGTTTGCCAAAAGTAATTTAAGGAGACCCCCACTAGCCTAGACACAAGTTGAGGGCCAAGAAGCATACAGACGTAAATTGGTACTGCTGTTGAAATATCTAATTTGGTTATCTGTCTGCATTAATCTCTCAGACATGGCTGACTCTCTTTGATCCCATGGCCTGTAACCCGCCAGGCCCCTGTGTCCCTGGGTAGCCTATCCCTTCTCTAGGGGACCTTCCCCACCCAGGGATCAAACCTGGGCCTCCTGCATTGCAGAAGGATTCTTTACCATCTGAGCCACCAGGGAAGTCCAATCTCATTATCTATCTAAGCTAACTGAAGTATCTCCTTTGTAAGAAATCATGAGACTGTTAATAAGCTTAGGATGAGGGAAACAAGATGAACTCTGAAAGGTGCAAGAAGGTTTCAGTCCTGTTTCAGGAAATGCTGTCTGAAACCCCTCTGTGATTGCTGGGTAAAAGTGCTTATGCCCAGTTTCAAGGCTCACAAGCACAGTAGATACAAAAATCAGCCTAAAGGCCTAAGATTTAAACTAAGAGACTCATAGCCACTTTATACGATGGAACCCTGCATTATACAACCCAGATGGGAGGACACTCAAACTTCACTTTAAGGAAAGACATGGGTTTGCAAGGAACTGAAAACTGGTATTGGGTCGAGGCCTGGTAAAATCCCAGTGAAGGGGGAACCTAAGCTCGGAAGACCCACCTTCTCCTCTGCTGTTCATGGCCGTCAGGGTGAGGGAGGCTTGGGAGCAGCTGGGATGGCACAGTGCCCTGTGAGGCAAGGGGTAGCCCCTTAAGATTACTTTAAACCCAGAGAATTATTAAAACAAGCCTTACCATCACCTTAGTGAAAGTTAAAGCTGCTCAGTCGTGTCCGACTCTTTGAGACCCCATGGCCTGTACAGTCCATGGAATTCTCCAGGGCAGAATATTGGACTGGGTAGCCTTTCCCTTCTCCAGAGGATCTTCCCAACCCAGGGGTCGAACCCAGGTCTCCTGCATTGCAGGGGGATTCTTTACCAGCTGAGTCACAAGGGAAGCCCAAGAATACTGGAGTGGGTAGCCTATCCCTTCTCCAACACAGCTTTCCAACCCAAGAATCAAAGTGGGGTCTCCTACATTGCAGGCAGATTCTGTACCAACTGAGCGACTAGGGGAGTCCAAGGGTCTATCTTATCTTTGCTACATCTTCTTACACCTTTCCTAGAGGTGATGATGAGCTTTCCTGATAGCTCAGTTGGTAAAGAATCTGCCTGCAAGGCAGGAGACCCTGGTTCAGTAAGATCCCATGGAGGGATTCTAGTGCTTCCTTGTGGCTCAGCTGGCAAAGAATCTGCCTGCAATGTGGGAGACCTGGGTTCGATCCCTGGGTTGGGAAGATCCCCTGGAGAAGAGAAAGGCTACCCACCCAGTATTCTGGCCTGGAGAATTCCATGGACTGTATGGTCCGTGGGGTCGAAAGGGTGGGACTCGACTGAGCGACATTCACCTTCACTTCCGTGAATCCCTTTGTGCTCGGCTTCAGTGCAGCTGCAGAAACACATTCCATAGCCGCTGTACTGCCCTGAGCACTTTGAGATGTATCTGAGGCTTCCCAGGGGGCTCCAGGGGAAAGACTCCACCTGCCAGTACAGGAGACGCAGGTTTGATCCCTGGGTCCAGAAGATCCCCTGGAGGAGGGCATGGCAATCCACTCCAGAATTCCTGCCTGAAGAATCCCATGGACAGAGGAGCCTGGCTGAGAATCCCGTGGACAGAGGAGCCTGGCTGAGAATCCCGTGGACAGAGGAGCCTGGCTGAGAGTCCCGTGGACAGAGGAGCCTGGCTGAGAGTCCCGTGGACAGAGGAGCCTGGCTGAGAGTCCCGTGGACAGAGGAGCATGGCTGAAGAATCCCGTGGACAGAGGAGCCTGGCTGAAGAATCCCGTGGACAGAGGAGCCTGGTGGGCTATAGTCCACGGGGTCATCAAAGAGTCGGACATAACGTAGTGACTAAACAGCAACAGCCATTCTTAATTACACTGGAAATACAGGGGTACCACATCATAGCATCATTTGCAGAGTGTGAGAAGAAATTCCTATCTTACTTTGTCCCTATTGGAAATGAATGGTTCTCAAAGTGTTCATGTTTCTGTTTGGAAAAGGGATGCTTTAGTTTGCTCTCCACCCCTCTCTCTCTCTCTTTCTTGGGGAGAGGGGGCACTGCCACAGGGATGAACGGTGGACTGCAGAGTCATGACCTGCTGCTCAGCTCTCTCTCTGCTCCTTGGAGCCCAGCAGAACCAAGCTGCTTTCTAAACCAGCTCTCTCGGGAGCTGGTGTTGCTCCACTCTTTTCCCTGCTGTGGACTGCTTCCTTGATTCTGGCTGCTCTGCAGGTCAGCCATCACAGAGTTTGCTAATTATGCTCATTTTGTGTTGCTTCTGATAACTTGCTGTGCTTTCTTCCTGAGCTGAGTGTGCAGGGCCTGAACTGTCAGAGCAGTTCACACCAGCCCTGGGCACCAGGACCCTCCCGAGTTCCTGCCTGGGAGCTCAGGGCTGCCTCTGGTGTTCCGTGTCAGTGCCCCGGGGAGTGCAGGAAGCGGTGCTTCCTGTTTGATTTTGGGCCTGTATCAGCGTGGGCTGTTCACTTATCTCACGACTGATGTATTTTCTGCCGTCAGAATATCCTGAACAAACGTCTGGGCCTCACTGCTTCATTCCTTCCTTTTCAGTTTAGCAATTTTACAGGGAGTGGGTATGCTCTCACCTTTAATGACCATCAGCAACTGTTGTCAGTGGAGAAAAAGAACTATTACCAGCCTCGCTGTGGCCTTTGAAGACACGTGAACATCTGCTTTTTTCTGTATTAGTGTTAAGGTATTGGATACTAAGGCCTGTCCTTATGGCTCAGTGGAAAGAATCCTGCAAGGCAGGAGCCTCGGGTTCATCTCTGAGTTGGAAAGATCCCCTGGAGGAGGAAATGGCAACCCACTCCAGTTTCTTGCCAGGAAAATCCATGGACAGAGGGGCCAGGTAGGCTGTAGTTCATGGAGTCACAAAAGAGTCAGATTCGACTTAGCAACTAAGCAAGAAATTGGATATTAAAGATGGAAGAGAATGTGTGTGTTGGGGGTGTTTCCTCTCCTCTACATTCTTCCTGGCTGGTCTAGGAATTAAATTGACCTAAGACAAATCAATAGCAGAAAACCAGCCCCACTGAATTTTGTGCGAACCTCGAAGATACAAGGCTCAAGAAGAGACGAGGCAGGCAGCTTTGTGTGTGAAGATTTGACAAAACAAGGGGTTTGCCTGGGGCAGCAAGGTCGTGAAGTGACAGGCTTTGCTAGTTTCTTGTACAGCCATTCGTTCCCCTCTTTGGCCGTAAAGATGCCTCTCTACCTCCTGGTACAGGGAGAGTATTTCCACGTGGAGATTTATTTTCAGCTCCAGGGGGAACAGAATGGCAGCGGTGCTTTTTGCAGCAGCTGTTTCTCAAGTCGCTTTACTTCAGAGCAATCAGTGTGCTACAGAGGAGTGTCTTGGGGTGAGCTGCCCTGCACCCCGTCAGCAGCACACCTTACCTGGTGCGTCTCCGTCCTCATGCAGGGAGCGGAAATCAGGGAGCTGACGCAGGGCCCGGAGCGGGGCTGCCAGCCTGCACGCCCTGCGGCTTCGGGCCCTTTCCTCGGGCTCCCCTGCTTGTTTCTCCCAGGTCGGTATCTAGGACTGACCCTGCTTTCTGTTGAAGAACTGGGGATCTCTCAGCTGCCATCCCTTCCCACCCAGCAGAGAGGCCCTGCACCCTCGCGCACCCCCGCCCCTCCCCACAGTGTCCTGTTCTGGACCAAACGCCCTCCGTGGCGGGGCTGTCAGCCTCCGAGGCTGGGCCCTGGAGGTGGACGTGGGCGCGTCCCAAGGCCGTGTCCCGAGCAGCGTGCGCAGGCCTGGGCGCGGGCCTGGCCTCGGGCTCTGGCGCAGGGGAGGTCCGGAGGAGGAGACCTGGGCGTCAGGGGGCTTGTCTTTGAGGCGTTCATGCTTCTTTACATGGGATTTACTTCTCTTTTATCTCAAGGCTTCAGGTTATGTTAAGCGGGGTCTTTCTCTCTCTTTACATAATGTTCAACTTGTGTAACTGTGTGTTTGAATTGTTCACTTTGTATGATTCTTGTTATAAAACTGTACCTAGAGGCCCCAAACTCGCCGAACAATCTAGAAATGGGAACAAAAGCCAACAGCTCCTTCCAGACCCTCCCAGGCTGTGTCCCAGCGCCCTCTCTGTATCAGCGCTGTCTCTCAGCTGCGTTCACGTGTCAGAAGCCCGCAGGGGGGTCTGAGACCCTGAGGAAACCGAGTTTTGTGTGTGTACCTGTTTGCTCGTCGAAGAGCGTCAGTGCTAACAACAGTTAAGAGCAGAGTGAGACGCGGTCGACCTGTGGCCTGAATTTGCGTGACACTGATTTTAAATCCATCCTTTCAGCCTCGCCACCATGGTGCGCTGTCAGAAGCAAACGGCACCTTTGCCTTGACCCTTCTGAAAAAGCTGGGTGAGGACAACTCGAAAAACGTGTTTATCTCTCCGCTAAGCATCTCCTCTGCCCTGGCCATGGTCCTCATGGGGGCCGGGGCGACACCGCAGCCCAGATGTGCCAGGTACGCGCGGGAAGCCAGTTCTGGGCAGCAGCCGACGCTCTTTCTTTGGCCCGTGAGCTGCCGTCTGAGATCCAAATCCCACAGGCCGTGCTGACAGACAGGCCTCGCTCTCCTGCAGTCAGGGTGTACTGCAGTTGTGGGTTTTTATGTTTTTGATTTCAGACGGTTTCTCTAAGCAAAAGCAGTTGCGAAAGTTTTGACATCCACCAGGGTTTCGAGAAGCTTCTCAGCGAAGTTAATAGGACCGGCACACAGTACTTTCTTAGAACGGCCAACAGGCTTTTTGGAGAGAAGACTTACGATTTCTTCTTGGTAAGTCATACTCCCAATTGCCTGAAGCAGATAGAGACCGAGGTCCTGTGCAGACGGGAGGTGGGCCTTGTGGTGCAGAGAGGCCTTGTGGGCTGAGACCCACAGGGTGGGCGGGATGTGGGACCCCAGTCATGACCTCACGCTTCCTGGAACCGTTCGGTCATTGCCTGTAAGAGGAGCCTTGTAACAGCCCTGTTCACGTGTTCGTGAAGTTTCAATGAGTTGATTGTCAGAGAACTAACACAGATCATACCACAGTTGCAGATGAGTTGACCCAAACAAAGAGGTAATCAAATACAATATTTCTGATGTTGTTTTTCACATTTTGGAAGTATTTTGTGCATTGTGAGACTTGCTCAATTCTTTTATACATGTAAATAGTTTGAGTCTCTTTTCCTATACATATTTTTTTTTTTAAGTTTTTGTTTGTTTTACTCTGGTTCTATCTAACTACAATGCTTTCATGGTTTTCAAATTTTTTTCATACACACCTCAAGTGATCTGTGAGTGTGTTCTTATTGTATAAAATGCAGACAAAGCCAGAGTCCTCCGCTCTCCTCCACACCCTGCCCCTCGCCCAGTACCAGGCCTTGCTCCTCTGCACAGGGAACGTCTCTGCATCTGAGGACATGTGTGCCTGCTGTTGTTCAGTCGCTGAGCTGAGTCCGACTCTTTCTGACCCCGTGGGCTGCAGCAGGCCAGGCTCCTCTGTCCTCTATACATCCCAGAGTTTGCCCAGAGTCAAGTCCATTGAGTCAGTGATGCATCCAACCCCTCATCCTCTGTCGGCCCCTTCTCCTTTGCCTTCGCTCTTTCCCAGCATCAGGGTCTTTTCTGATGGGTCGGCTCTTCGTATCTGGTGGCCACAGTGACGGAGCTTCAGCCTCAGCAGCAGTGTGTGTCCGCCTCACCCTTTCTCACGGTGGTGGGCGGCATGCTCAGGGGTGGCTGTACCGAGACGCAGCCACCAGCCCCCGGGTGGGCGTGGGGTGGGGCCCAGCCCGGGCTGAGCCGGCAGGGACCGTGTGTGTGTGGTTCTGTCCTGTGCGTGCGTGCTACTCAGATGGACTTTAGAAGGAAGGGACAGAGGGAGGCTCTCAGATCTCAGTGAATTCTGCCTCATTCCCGCCCCGACGGCTGCAGCCCTTCCCGTCGTCCTCAGGAAGGGTAGCAAGTGGGCACGTCCACCCTCTGCTCAGCCCTACAGACCTGACCTTTAACATTCTGATTGTCCATGAGACTGAGCAGCTTTTCATGTGGATCAAACATTTGTATCTTTTCTGAAAATTGCCTTTTATGTGTCCTTTGTGTAGTGTTACTTTGGGGCTTTAGGTCTTTTTTTTTTAATTACTTCTTTGTATATTTAGGGTAGCGATCTTATTCTGTGATATAACTTTTTTCATTTTTTTTCACACTTGTTTCAGACTCTAAATTCACTGTCTGACACAGGTGGTGTGAAGTGAATGTACTAGCATGAGGCCACATGTGTGTAGGTTTGTACGGCTCGGTGTGGAATCTTCTACAACCTGGTTTCCTTGTTTCCATCAGTCTCAGCTACATGCAGGTTCACTGTCATCTTCGCAGGAGCCTCAGATTTGCAGAAAAGCGAAATTTCCAATAAACACAAAGAACTGGCTAATTTCCTTAACTTCTTTCTTTTCTGGTGGATATTTGAAGAACAGCATTGATATTTAAAACTTTATTTTGATATGCAATATAAAATCAAAAGATGAGAAATATTTGTCAGTTATTTCCTAGTGATCGAGTATTCCAAGGATCCAAAACCAATCACAGTGTATAATTAGATACTCCTTTAGTTTGGTTTTTGACTTGTCATTACTTACTAAATAGTAATTGAAGAAGCAGGCACTTGTTTTCAGATGTGTTTAAAAGCTGTTGAAATCACCAAGGGTATGATGAGGTATCGACTTAAAGGTGACCACTTTGCTTCCAGACTATTTTCTTAGACAGAGACACTGACGTCTTTTCAAAAGCCCTGATTAAGAGTGGAGCAGTAGGTTGGCAGAGCCTGAAGGATGTGAAGGTTCTATGAAATGAGGCACCCGGACCACGAGATGCGGGTCCACGCTGTGGGGAGAACTGAGCCATGTGACAGCAGACAGAGCCAATTCTCCTGGTCCTCAGAGCGCCTCTGAGACGTAGCTCCTGCTGCGTCCTTGCTTCCAGAGGACAAGGAACCAGAGAGACGCAGCGACCTTTCCAGGGTCACACAGGAGGGAAGCCCGGAACGTGTGCTGGCGGCAGTGTTGCCACAAGGCCCGAAACAGCTGTGTTGTTGTAGTTTAGCCGCTAAGTCGTGTCTGACTCTTTGTGACTCCATGGACTGTAGCCCACCAGGCTCCTCTGTCCATGGGAACGTCCAGGCAAGAATACTGCAGTGGGTTGCCATTTCCCTCTCCAGGGGATCTTCCCACAAAGAGATCAAACCCTCGTCTCCAACATTAGCAGGCGGATTCTTTGCCACTGTGCCACCTGGGAAGCCTGCGCTTTACTCAGTTATTTATTCAGTGTAGCTGAAAACTGAGAAACCGGATTGAAGGTTAATGGCGCACACTCGTTTGTACATTACACAAGTAACCATCAAATGATCAGTGTTGAGGTTTTGCGCGGTGAAGAACTAAGCTGCTGGCGTGTCTGTTTCTGTAGCCGTGTGACTCTGTCATTCCGTCCTTCCTAGTATTTCAGATATGCGTGCCGCGCACACTACGAACGAATGGAAGACCTGGACTTTGTCAACGCTTCGGAGGAGTCCAGGAAGCACATAAACACCTGGGTAGCCGAAAAGACAGAAGGTGAGGACGTGTCACTACTTCTGTTTGCACAGTATTTGAATCGGTCTTATTTTTCATCAGTTCCTTCCCAAGACCATCGAATGTAAACAGAAATGGGTTTTTTCTCTAAAGAACTGGAAACGTTCAAATCCACTTCTGAAATTTAATCAGCAGTCGATTTCTCTAGCTTTCCCCCTCCTCATCAATATTCGGAGCACCTCTTCCAGAGCAATCACACTTTGACCTTTGGCTGTTGCAGGTAATGTTCCTATAGTCTGCCTTTTCGCAAAGGGCGGAAGGAAGACTCTGATGCAGCCCCATGGGCATCACTGCAGGGCACTCGGTCAGGTCCTGGGCCACCCACGCGTCTTCATTTTCCTGCTCTCCACACTGGCTTCAACTCTCCCCTTCAGGAGGGTCCCCTCATGTTATGCACCGAACATTCCTTTTTCTGTCCCTATGAAAAATTCTGCCCTTACTATTTGTTCATTTTATGTGTTTTAGGCGACTCATGGTACTTTTCTGAGCAGAGACTTTAAGGCTTTTATCCCTGATTTTGCTTTAGGGGCCAGGCCCCCTGCATGGGTTTCCCTGGTGGCTCAGAGGGTAAAGAATCCACCTGCCAATGCAGGAGAGGCGGGTGGGATCCCTGGGTCAGAAAGATCCCCTGGAGAAGGAAATGGCAACCTGCCCAGGATTCCTGCCTGGGGAACCCCATGGATGCAGGAGCCCGGTGGGCTACAGTCCACGGGGTCACAGAGAGGGACCCAGCTTATCAAGGAAACAGACGACTCGCTGCATGTGGTTGTCTGGGGGACAGTGAACCCTCTGCTCTGTGCCCTGACTCCTCCAGGGGACGGGCCAGAAACCACTGTGCCCAGTACCTCCACCAGGAAACTCTGTTAGCTGACTGGTTCTTTAAATCTGCTTTGCAGGTAAAATTAGAGACTTGCTCTCTGCAAATTCAGTTAACCCCATGACAAGTCTGGTTCTCGTGAATGCCATTTACTTCAAAGGAAACTGGGATAAACAGTTTAACAAAGAGCTCACGGAGGAAAGGCCATTCAGAGTCAGCAAGGTGAACAAGAATGTTTCATAATAAGGAAGGAGGTTTTGGAAACGGTCCCTGGGGTCCCCTTTATTCATGGATCGTGCCAGGAGGCTGACCTCAAGGAGCCTGAGCCTCCTGTGGCCGTGGAGGCCCAGCTGTGGGTGCGGGAGACCCTGGCTTCCTCTCCCCGCTCCTCCTCTGCTGGATCTTCAGGGGCGGCCCGTGCAGCGGGTGTTCCCTCTTGTGTCTCACATCCCACGGGGCAGCTCGCAGGTCTCTGGTCTGCTTGAGCCCCCGAGACCCATTCAAACTCCAGACTGTGGCTGTGACGCTCATGGGCCTGGATCCTACCGTCTGACCCCTCCCGTCAGGAGCTACCTACACAGACGCCTTTCTCTGCAGGGCCAACCAGGAGCCTCCCTAGCGGTCGCCCCAGCCCGGGTTCCTGGTTCCTGTGTCCCTCCTCTGAGCTCTCACAGAGCCTGTGGCCTGTCACAGTGGCTCTGATCCCCCAGAGCCCCTCGGGCCCGTGTGCAGGACCCGGGAGGTTACTTGGAAGTCTTCCTGAGGACCGTGGCTGGGCTGAGCGTGGGGAGGGGGAGGCACGAGTCAGATAGTCTCGTGCTTTTCTGATAATGGTACCTGTTTACTTGGCTGTGCCGGGTCTCCTTGCCGCTCAGCCTTTTCTGCAGCTGCCGTGGGGAGGCCCTCTGGGCTCGGTGCTCGGGCCTCTCCTGCTGGTGCTTCTCTTGGTGCAGAGCTCGGGCTCCAGGCCCGTGACCACAGGAGCTGCGGCTCCCGGGTGCTCAGCACAGGCTCAGTAGTTGTGGCCCGTGGGCTTAGAAGTCCCTGGGCTGTGGGGTCTTCCCAGACCAGGGCTGCAGCCTGTGTCTCCTGCATTGGAAGGCGGATTATTTACCCCTGAGCCACCAGGGCAGCCCTGTTGTCTTTAAAACTAGCGCCAACATGGTTTGTTCAGGGGTCGGCTGTGGAGCAGGAGCAACAGGCGCCCAGGACACTCCAGAGTTTGACGGTGGGATGGGCGGTGTCACCATGAGCAGAGGTGGGAAAGTATAGATGGAGCAGGTGGAGGGGAACACGAGCCGCCAGTGTGCGAGCTGACCTGGAGGCTCCTTTGCGTCCAGAGGCAGATGTCAGGCAGGCGGGGGCTGGGGGAGAAGTCCTGCCGGGAATGTCCGAGTGGAGCCCTCCTGGGTCAGCAGGAGAACAGCAGCCTGAGGCCTGAGCGCTGGGAACCAGGGGTGGGAGCTGGAGCCGTGCAGATGAGCTGACGACGGGGAGTGGGGTGGGTCTGGAAGACAAGACAGAGTGTGTGGGCGCAGGTGGACAGCTCTGATGACTCGTCCAGCGTGTCCACGGGTCTTGTTTCAAGTTAACGTTTATCCATTTCCTTTATAGAATGTGGAGAAACCTGTGCAAATGATGTACAATAAGTCCACCTTTAAAATGACCTACATTGAAGAAATAAGCACCCAGTTTCTGGTGCTTCCCTATGTCGGCCAAGAGCTGAACATGGTCATCCTGCTGCCCAGTGAAAGCACTGACTTGAACACGGTAACAGGGCAGCCATGGCCTGGGGCCCGGGGGTCTCGTCCAGATCCGTGCTGGGCATTGGCCTCTCGGAAATGGTGTGCAGCCGGCAGGCCGCCCCGGGGCCCACCAGGCGGGGTGTGTGGGTCACAGTGGATGGTCCCCAGGGCAGGGCTGCTGCAGACCCTGAGATCTTCTGTCTTCTCCTCCAGGTGGCAAAGGCCCTGACCTACAAAAAATTCATTGCATGGACAAAGCCGGACATGCTGGCCGAGGAGGAGGTGGAGGTGTTCCTGCCCTGCTTCACGCTGGAGGAGAGTTACGATATCGAAGGCGTCCTTCGAGACCTGGGCATGACTGACGCCTTTGACGCCGCCCGGGCCGACTTCACCAGAATGTCGTCCAGGCGAGGCCTGCACCTCTCCAAGACTGTGCACGAGTCTTTTGTGGAGTCACCGAGGAGGGCACGGAAGCTGCGGCCGCCACAGGGGCCAGGATCACGCCAAGAAGTCTGAGGGAAGTGTACAAGTTCTCTGCCGACTGCCCCTTCCTCTTCTTCATCCAGCACAGCAAGACCAGGGGCATCCTGTTCTGCGGCCGCTTCTGCTCGCCGTGACGAGGTGGTGGGGGCCCCGGTGCTCCTCACGGCTCTTCCCAATCTCTGCCAAGAGCCGAAACCCCAAGTGACCTTGGTGAAGGTCCACAAATAAAAGGCTGATCGGGACCGCCTGTGTGTGTGTGTGTGTGTGTGTGTGTGTCTGTGTGTGTGTGTGGTGTCTGTGTGTGTGTGTGTGTGTCTGTGTGTGTGTGTGTCTGTGTGTGTGTGTGTGTGTCTGTGTGTCTGTGTGTGTCTTTTCATGTCCCCTGCCTTCTCAGAGCTGCAGCTGGCATTGGAGGCAGACACTTGGTGGTCCCGCTGGTGGGGATCTCCTGCCTGCTCTCTGGGTCCTCCCTCCGCCCACCAGGTCCAGGTCCTTGGGGAGAGCGCTGTCTGCTCTGGGCCTAGAAGGATGAGGGGGCTTCCTTGTCTCCTCTGCTCAGTGGCCCTGCTCTTGAGAACAGAGAGAATCTACGGCAGCCACAGGGCAAGAGAGCGGGCCTCAGAGACCCCCGAACATGAGCCCTCCAGAAACCAGAAGAGGGGAGGGCCGTGGACCCAGACCAGGAGAAGTCAGCCTCGAGCCACTGTGTCTGCATTGGAGGGTCTGTGGTCAGAGGCCTGTTCAACTGCTTGAAAGTCCACACTCCCTGAGCATGTTCAGTTGCCTCGAGCAATCATAGATGAGCAGACAGGTCCTGTTCACGAGATGGGGGCATTTCAAACCACGTCATGGATGCACGCTGGGTGACTTTCCATCCTGCACTTGTACAGGAGAAAAAGAGGAGGCTAAGGTTTCAACCAGTGCATCCTAAAGGAAATCAATCCTGAAGATTTATTGGAAGGACTGATGCTGAACATGAAACTCCAATACTTTGGCCCCTGATGCGAGGAGCTGACTCATATGAAAAGACCCTGATGCTGGGAAAGATTGAAGGCAGGAGGAGGAGAGGATGACAGAGAATGAGACGGTTGGATGCCATCATGACTCGACATGAGTTTAACATTGGGAGTGGGTGATGGACAGGGAGGCCTGGCATGCAGCAGTCCACCAGGTCACAAAGAGTCAGACACGAATGAGCGACTACACTGCCTGAAGCTTTCTGCAGCCCGTGTTTCCTGCTGAGACGTGGGGCCCACGCCAGCTGATGCTGAGGTTCGGGTGGAGAGCGGGGTGGTGTCCACTGGCCTCCTTGCGGCGTCATCAGGAGCTGGGCTCCCTCTAACCTAATGGTGTGACCCACATTCTCAGCCTGTCTCTAGTCTGCTGTCTCTGCTGTGCCCAAGTCAGCACCTGAGCCGTGAGGAGAGACAGGCTGCAGAGACGCTGCCCTTGGGAGCGGGCGGGCGGGCCAGCAGCATCAGCACCCCCCTTCCCCCAGCCTGTGCCCACTCTCGCCTGAAGTGAGCTGTCTGTCCAGCCAGGGTCCGAGGCGTCTGTCCTTGGTCCCCATCAGGCCGTCAGCAGGGACCTGTGACGGTGGACGCAGTGGTCCCGGGTGTTACAGAACCTGTCACACGGCTCGGCCTCTGCCCGTCTCCTTCTTAGCTGGATCTACTGCGTTAAACGTCATTGGCAGTTTCCTCAAAACTGTATTTTTCAATGTGATCTTATTAAAATTTTTAATAGAATTGCCTTATAATCTCCCATGCGTTTGTCATCAATAAACTCGGAATTCCTGTCCTCGTCATAGTCCTTCCCTGGTGGCTCAGGCATGTGTGTGTGTCTGTGTGTCTGTGTGTGTCTTTTCATGTCCCCTGCCTTCTCAGAGCTGCAGCTGGCATTGGAGGCAGACACTTGGTGGTCCCGCTGGTGGGGATCTCCTGCCTGCTCTCTGGGTCCTCCCTCCGCCCACCAGGTCCAGGTCCTTGGGGAGAGCGCTGTCTGCTCTGGGCCTAGAAGGATGAGGGGGCTTCCTTGTCTCCTCTGCTCAGTGGCCCTGCTCTTGAGAACAGAGAGAATCTACGGCAGCCACAGGGCAAGAGAGCGGGCCTCAGAGACCCCCGAACATGAGCCCTCCAGAAACCAGAAGAGGGGAGGGCCGTGGACCCAGACCAGGAGAAGTCAGCCTCGAGCCACTGTGTCTGCATTGGAGGGTCTGTGGTCAGAGGCCTGTTCAACTGCTTGAAAGTCCACACTCCCTGAGCATGTTCAGTTGCCTCGAGCAATCATAGATGAGCAGACAGGTCCTGTTCACGAGATGGGGGCATTTCAAACCACGTCATGGAGCACGCTGGGTGACTTTCCATCCTGCACTTGTACAGGAGAAAAAGAGGAGGCTAAGGTTTCAACCAGTGCATCCTAAAGGAAATCAATCCTGAAGATTTATTGGAAGGACTGATGCTGAACATGAAACTCCAATACTTTGGCCCCTGATGCGAGGAGCTGACTCATATGAAAAGACCCTGATGCTGGGAAAGATTGAAGGCAGGAGGAGGAGAGGATGACAGAGAATGAGACGGTTGGATGCCATCATGACTCGACATGAGTTTAACATTGGGAGTGGGTGATGGACAGGGAGGCCTGGCATGCAGCAGTCCACCAGGTCACAAAGAGTCAGACACGAATGAGCGACTACACTGCCTGAAGCTTTCTGCAGCCCGTGTTTCCTGCTGAGACGTGGGGCCCACGCCAGCTGATGCTGAGGTTCGGGTGGAGAGCGGGGTGGTGTCCACTGGCCTCCTTGCGGCGTCATCAGGAGCTGGGCTCCCTCTAACCTAATGGTGTGACCCACATTCTCAGCCTGTCTCTAGTCTGCTGTCTCTGCTGTGCCCAAGTCAGCACCTGAGCCGTGAGGAGAGACAGGCTGCAGAGACGCTGCCCTTGGGAGCGGGCGGGCGGGCCAGCAGCATCAGCACCCCCCTTCCCCCAGCCTGTGCCCACTCTCGCCTGAAGTGAGCTGTCTGTCCAGCCAGGGTCCGAGGCGTCTGTCCTTGGTCCCCATCAGGCCGTCAGCAGGGACCTGTGACGGTGGACGCAGTGGTCCCGGGTGTTACAGAACCTGTCACACGGCTCGGCCTCTGCCCGTCTCCTTCTTAGCTGGATCTACTGCGTTAAACGTCATTGGCAGTTTCCTCAAAACTGTATTTTTCAATGTGATCTTATTAACATTTTTAATAGAATTGCCTTATAATCTCCCATGCGTTTGTCATCAATAAACTCGGAATTCCTGTCCTCGTCATAGTCCTTCCCTGGTGGCTCAGGCCGGGAAGAGTCGCCTGCAGTGCGGGAGACCAGGCTTCGATCCCTGGTTGAGAAGGTCCCTGGGAGATACACTGGCTCCCCCTCCAGGATTCCGGCCTGGAGGATCCCACAGACTCAGGGTCGCAGAAAGTCAGACGAGACCGAGCCACTCTCGCTGTCACTTACTGTCCTCCCAGTTGATCTTGTCTATGACCAGCTCTGCCTTCAAGGAGGGGTGGCTGGTGGGCCTCCCTGGGCCCCCCTAGAAGGACCCCCCAGCTCACTGCTCTGCTTTCATTGTCTTCAGAGTCTTTGTAGCTTTTGAGCAGAGGGTCCTGCATTTTCATTTTGCACCAGCCCTGTAAATTACGGAGCCAGTCCTGCCGTGGACTACAGAATTTTTTATGGAGAAAAATAGTCTTTCAGATGCTGAGTACCAGGTAAGCTTAAAGCAAATCCTGAGAAATGAAAGATCTCAATCCAATCTTTTCACATTAAAATATATAAACATTTTGGTCAGGATATTTTTATAGTTGGTTTTTGAACTCCACACAGCATGTGTTTCCATGAGAAAAACAAGAAGCCCAGTTCAGTCGCTCAGTCGTGTCTGACTGTTAGCAAGCCCATGGACTGCAGCACACCAGACCTCCCTGTCCATCACCAACTCCCGGAGCTTACTCAAACTCATGTCCATCGAGTCAGTGATGCCATCCAAGCATCTCATCCTCTGCCGTCCCTTCCCCTCCTGCCTTCGATCTCTCCTAGCATCAGGGTCTTTTCCAGTGAGTCTGCTCTTCCCATCAGGTGGCCAAAGTATTGGAGTTTCAGCTTCAGCATCAATCCCTCCAATGAACATTCAGCACTGATTTCCTTTAGAATGGACTGGTTGGATCTCCTTGCCGTCCAAGGGACTCTCAAGCATCTTTTCCAACACCACAGTTCAAAAGCATCACTATTCGGCGCTCAGCTTTCTTTATGGTCCAGCTCTCCCATCCATACATGACCACCGGAAAAACAGGAAGGCAGATTTTACAGGAGATGAGGATTAAATGAGTCAACTTTGAGTAAGGCAGACTGGCCACCAACACAGGGTGGGCCTGGTCCAGTCAGCTGACAATGACTGAGGTCCCCTAAGGAAGAGGCGCTTTCCTCCAGAGGCCTGTGGACTCAGGCTGCACAGAACTCTTCCCCTCCCCCACCCCCTGCAGCAGGGCACAGTCTCCCCTTCCCTTCCTCTCTCTGTGTTCAAACCTCAGAAATCGCGGGAAAGTGGTGGCTGTCTGCTTTAGTGCCTGCACTGCCCAGACCTGTAGTTCCACTCCTCACCCCCAGCCTCCTGGAAGGAGGGCCTGACGGTCCTGGCCGCTCGCTCGGCCTCTACTTGCAACATTCCTTGGTTATCTGAGGTCACAGGTGCAGGTGGCATGTCCGCCCTCCTGGGAAGGAATAGTCATCTTCCTCTTCCGAGCCAGCGTCCTCGTGTCAATGTCCCTCTGGCCTTTGGCTCACCCTCAGTGCTCCTGTGGGCTTCCCGGGTGAAGAATCCACCTGCCAATGTAGCAGATGAAGGTTGATCCCTGGGTCAGGAAGATCCCCTGGAGGAGGAAATGGCTACCCCTCCAGGATTCTTGCCTGGGAAACCCTGTGGACAGAGGAGCCTGGTGGGCTACAGTCCACGGGACCTCAGAGTTGAACACAAATTAGCGACTGAGCAAGCAAGTGAAATAAAGCCTCGAGCAGCAGACATGCTGGTTGACACAGTCGCCCCCGATCCTTGTCTTATGCACTTAGCCCTGCTTTTGACCCAAGGTGCCCCCAGAGGCACAGACGGCCCTTCCCCAGCTTGATGGAGTCATCTCAGAACCACAGAATCATATATGGATGTGAGAGTTGGATCATAAAAAAGACTGAGTCAAAGAATTGATGCTTTTGAACTGTGGTGTTGGAGAAGACTCTCGACAGTCCCTTTGACTGCAAGGAAATGAAACCAGTCGATCCTAAAGGAAATCAGTCCTGAATATTGGAAGGACTGATGTTGAAGCTGAAGCTCCAATACTTTGACCACCTGATGTAAAAAACTGATTCATTGGAGAAGACCCTGATGCTGGGAAGACTGAGGGCTGGAAGAGAAGGGGGTGACAGAGGATGAGATGGTTGCATGGCATCACCGACTCGATGAGTTTGAGCAAGCTCTGAGAGTTCATTATGGACAGGGAGGCCTGGCGTGCTGCACTCCATGGGGTCACAAAGACCTGGACATGACTGAGCAGCTGAACTGAACTGAACAAGGTTTTCTTTTGTTAAGGAATCCTTTGAACAGAAAATGAAGGTAAAACTTCTTGCAAAGCAGTTCAGGACATGGGGACTTAAATGTGGCTCGTCTCTGCCGAGATCTGTGCTGTTTATCTGCAGAACTCTGTCCTGGACGGTAGTGCAGACAGCAACCTGAAGGCGGGCCAGGAGCAGGCAGGGGCTCTCTGCAGTTCTCAGCTCAGACTCACCTGATTCCTCAGCCACGTCTCCCCCTGCTTAGAGCTGGCTCACACCTGCCCTCTGAGAGCTGAGTGTGCGTGGTTCCAGCTCAGAGAAGTGTTGGCGGCTGGTTCCCAGGGAAAAGGGCTCTTGCCCACCGGGGCCTGTTGCCCAGAGTCACTGGTTATGAACCCCGGCAGCCATGACTGGCTGCCTTTGAGTAAACGGGTGTCTTGGTTTCCGATAACCGATCACCACAAACTCAGGGTGAATGTGTCCTGGAACCTTGCCTTATGCACGACATTAACATACGCTCAATATCATGTATGTAATTCACATGTAATATGATCAACAACAGCAGTTAGCGCCAGGGTGTGCGCACGTTCGCCTGAGATGCATCCAGGGATCCCAGTTGGCGTTCCCCGGGGTCCTGGTTCTGCTCATGGAGCAGGTAATCTCTGGCCGGGGTGGGGGTCGGGGTGGTGGGGGATACAGGAATCACCTAAACTCTCATTGTGACAAAGTCTCGCTGGGTCTGGAAAATTCTATTAAATAGCTGGTGAAGCATTTTCACTTTCGTTTCTGTATATGCTTTTCCCTGTGTTCCCCAGGCCAGGTCAGATTCAGTCCCAAAGAGATTTTTTACTGGGAGCCGGCGTGGGAATCCTGCCCACAGCAAGGTCACGAGGAAGAGCCCTGACGGGCAAAGGCGAGATCAGGCCTCGAGGGACCCCCTGGACCTGCTCGAGCATCTGCCCCCAAACCAGAATCTGCCTGTTTTACTATTTTATGTCTTTCACCAGCTCTTCTGACATTAACAGGGGGCTGCCCCCAACCATCTTTCGCTGGAAATAGTTAACTTAGGGCTTTAATTAATAAGTCTCCTGGACAAGATAAGAGTGTTTCAATTCAAACCCCCTGTTAGCAGTCTAGCTTACTTGGCAGGTTTATGCAGACTCTTGCAACATTGTTGAGCCTATGCTTGCTGCCAAGTTCTCACATCCCTTATCCATTGTGTTCCTGGGAGTACATACAGTTAAGATATAGAAATAACAAGCAGCAGCTTTAGCATTAGCAACATTAGACTTTGAGTTAATAAGTTCTTTCTTTGCTGTAACCCACTGAATCCTTGCTCCATAAAAATGTAACTCTGTACTTTCAGGGTGACACAGGCTAGGAATTTAAGAAGAAACACTTTAAGAGAAAATTATTGTTCTGGCTGACCAACCTTTATCAAAAAGAAGTCATGGAATATCAACAGGCCTCTGGAACAGAAGATGATGTACAAAAAATAAGACTCTTACAAGAAGGAACCTGATATTGATAAAAATTATTACTGATGGAATGTTGAGTTGACTCTGCATTTTTCACCTTGCTGTATGTATAACTCAGGGTATAAAAGCCCTGAGGAAAATAAAGTAAATGGGCCTCACTCCCTGAAGCTTGGTCACCCCACGTCATTCTTTCCTTATCTCTTTTTCTATTTTTCTTCATTTGCCGACGTCGTCCATCCTGAGGATATCCCTGGACTCTGCTGAGGCAGGACCTCAGCGATTTTTCCTGTCCTCCTCCGGTTATCATGGTTTATTGCCAGGAGCCACCAAGGGAGATCCCACCCATGACAAAGTCATGTGGAAGAGAACTGTTAAGCAAGGCTTCAGAGCACAAGGGGCTCCCTAGGCTTCTCAAGCATCTACCCCAAAGCCAGAATCTGTCTGTTTTACTACTTCATGATTTTCACCAACTGTGAGCGGCACGGAAATCCTAAAACACAGAGCACTACTACTATTAGAGTAGTGCTGAGGTAGGATTTCATGATTGGGCCAGTGCTTGTTGCTAAGTTCCCATATCTCTTATCCACTGTGCACCTAGAATGCATTAGTTAATATAGTGAGAATGTAAGAAAAACAAGTGTAGCCTTAAATTTAACCATATCAGGCTTTTGAGCTAATTGGTTCTTTCTTGTAACTCACTGCACCTTTGCTCTGTGAAAAACGTAACTCTGTTTGGTATTTTCCGAGGCTGACATAGATTAGAATTATAAAGAAAAAACACTTTGAGGGAAAATAAGTTTTCTTGTTGAGCAGCCTTTATCAAAAGAGGGTCCTAAAATGTTCACAGGCCTCCAAGGCCAGAAGATACTGTACACAACACCCTTTGTGGAAAAGGTATGCAAAAAAATCCTGGTTTCGATAAGGGCAGAACTGCTGGAATGTTGGGCTGACTCTGTATGACCTCGCATCTTTCATTTCCCTCTATGTACAAAAAAGGTATATAAGTACCTTTTGAAAAATAAACCTTGAGGATCTCGCTCATCGAAGCAGCTTGATCTCCCCCATGTCAATCATTTTCTCCTCCTCTTACTCTCTCTTTCTGGTGGTTCCCATCTGGAGTACAGAAGTCCGCAAGTCTACTTATATGCCTGGGTTTCTAAGACCTGAACGGGAATGCGTCCTGCATCTTCACTCCCACGGGAGACCGGGAGGGCACCTGTGGCCTCATGTAGATGGCGCAAGTCTCTTGTCTTGAGACTTTATTGATTTTCTGTATAAACCAAGGAACGTCAGCCTCTTTTCTTCTCTCCTCTGTTTTCCTATCTTCAACATTCTTTCCTTATCTCTCTGTCTCTCTAAATCAATCGCAATCGCCGATGCCGTTTCTCCTTCAGGTTTCCCTGGATCCTGCAGGGGCTGGACCCTGGCAGTTATGCCCTCCTGGGCTGAATGAGTCTGTGACATCCTTATCAGCTGCTGGGCACCGTCCCCCTGGAAGACAGGTAGCACACCCGGAGGTATCTGTGTTGTCAGAATGGAGGGAGGCGCAGCTGGCCTCTAGTGCAGGAGCACAGGCCACGTCAGCAATGGTCATCTGAGCCCACTTGTCAGCGGTGCTGCCTGTGAGCAGTGCCGGCTGGACACGGAATCGGGCCCCTTTCCCATCGGAACCCACCACATCTCCAGCACAGTGATGTGTCTGGAGGTTTCTCTTTGGGGGCCTCGTGGGTGACGTGCAAAGTCAGTGGTGGTATTTCCTGTCAACACTGGTGGAGACAGATGGGTACCAAGCTTCCCATCACTTCTCACTGATGTTAAAAAACGTGACACGCAGTGTCTTCTGGAAACTGCCCACCAACTGTGTGCAGCAAATAGGTGTAACTGCTGTCAGGAAGTCAGGTTCAGACATTCATGAAAAGGAAATACAAGCAACGCTGTCACATGTCTTAAACGCGGGCTGAGAGACACACGTCTGAAACTCTGATTCTGAGTTTTAATACCGCTTGTGAATCACATCTGCCTCCTTTCTTGTTTCTGCGGCCCCCTCCCTGGCGTCACTCCCACACGCCCACCCCGTGTACCCCAGCCTGTGCTTTCCTGACTCCCGTTCCCGCTGTCCTGTAGGGGGGCCACGCTGGGTCCTCCCTTCCCAGCTCTCCATTCCTGGGCAGGTCACCGCCACCCTCGCCGTCCCACCCAGGACCTCTTACCCCTTTCTGAGGCACAGTGCGATTGCTTCAGTTCTGAGTCTCATGGAGTTTTACCCCTATCATTTGACTTGCTTCTTGAGTGTCTCTTTAGGTCCAACCTGGTCCTTTCCTCTGCGTCATAAATCCACATTACGACTCAACAGAGAAACCTCTTTGTGAAACTGAAGCTCTCAATCTGTGTAGTTTTCATAAAAATCCTTGGTCTGGAAAAAATCCTCCATACAGCCATACTTGAAGTCCCCCTTTCTGCCATGTGACACGCAGGGTGGTGGTGGGGTGAGATTAGTGAGTGGGAGGAGGGGTCCCGGCCCTCTGACTGAATGCAAAGCCAAGGGCGCCTCTGTGACTCACACATCCTCATCTCAGCTCTTGGGGCCACTTCGGGGGCGTGACCTCACTAGGGGTGGTGCTGGGTCAGCCTCGTGATCCAGGAATCTCCTGGTTAATCACCGTTCATTTTTAACCATCAGCCTGACTGTCTTTCAGTGTTGCTGAACACTGGACCACCTTCCTGGCTCCGGGTCCCTCCTCCCGGCCACCTCCTGTTTCTTTACAGAAGCTAAAACACTTGAGGCCCGGGCTGCAGGGAGCAGGGGAGCCGACTGCCCAACATTTCATGTGCTGAACCCAGAACCACCGGGGGCCCTTCTCTGGGTTCCATGTGCTGGGTGCAGGCCCTTCCCAATCTGGCCTGGTTTGGATTTCAAGGCTCCTGCCTGCCACTGTCTTCTCCTCAATCCCCTCCGGGACACATGCCCCGACGCCCACCGCCATCTCCCAGGACCTCCCAGGACATTCTCAGAAGACCTGTTCTCTGATATCACCGGGAAGACCCGGGTCTAAAATGCTGTTTCCCTTTGCGTCTGGCTGAAGAGCTTTAACATTTGTGCATAATCACATCCCCCAGGAAGCCTCACCATCCCTCTAGAAATGTGTCCAGACACTGAGGTTGATGGTACGGACACAAAATCAAGTCAAGGAGAATGAGGCTGTCCTAAGGCTGGTCACCTAGTGGGGAACCCGGAAGCTCCTCCATAAAGTCCATCCAGAGTGAAGTGTCTGCTGGGGGCTTTCTTGGGCAATTTCCGTGCGGCTGCCACCATCCAGATATTTTCTCATAACATCTAAGAAGTATGTCTGAGCAGTTCTGGTGTTCTCATCACCTGGGAGGCACCTCAGGTCAGAGGTCATGTTCTCAGCCATGTGCCCAGCGTCCAGCCCCATATCTTGATTGTGTGAGAGGCTGAGATGTCCCTGCTATTTGATTGACAATTTTCATTATGCAAGGATGGAGCACTCATGGGGGAAATAAGTTAAGAGGGAGAAGGTCTTCAAAGTTAAGGAAAAAGCAAGATTAGAAGAACAAAGATCTTTGAACTTATGGAAGAAAGAAGTTTAGAGGGAGAAAGGTCTTCCAAATTAAAGAATAAAGCAGTTTAAAGGGAGAAAAGTCTTCAAAGTTAAGGAACAACCAAGTTTAGAGAATAAACGTCTTCAAAGGTAAGGAAAAAACCAGTTTAGAGGGAGAAAGTTCTTCAAATTGAAGGAAAAAACAAGTGTAGACAGATAAAGGTGTTCAAAGTTATGGAAGAAAGAAGTTTAGAGGGAAAAAGGTCTTCAAAGTTAAGGGAAAACCAAGTTTAGAGGGATAAAGGTATTCAAAATTAAGGAAAAAACAAGTATAGAGGAAGAAAGGTCTTCAAAGTTAAGGGAAAACCAAGTTTAGAGGGAGAATGATCTTCAAAGAACTGGAAACCTTTGCAGAACAGGGCCATGCTCGGCATTGCTCTTTGTAGGCTGCTGAGAAATGGCATCTGAGTACCCGCAGGCAGAGCTGCAGGCACGGCCTTTTGCTAACAGTACCCGTACAGGGCTCACTGAGCTGAGAGTTAGGAGGCCAAGGGGGACTGCCCGTAGTGGTGGTGGGAGATGGTGCTCTGCGGGTGACCCAGACCTGCCTGGGTGCGCTTGCCAGGACCAACTCTGTTTCTTCTCTAGAGCTGAAAGTCAGGTCAGGAAACAAAGACTTTGAAAAACACGGACACTTCCTCCTTTCTGGAGATTGTTGGAAAACTTCTGAAATAGCTTCCAAAAACGTCTTATAAAGTAAGTGTGATTGCACTGACACTATGGTTGTGCTCGTTGCGTTCCTGGGTCGGGAAGATCAGGGCCTTGTTTTCCATTGTTTCTGGCAGGATCCTTCAGATACAACCAGAGAGGGAAATATTTTTCAGATACAATGCTACTTTCTTAAAAGTAATCAATATGGAAAATTTAGTTGGAAAAGGTAACATTTCAGAATCTTCTGAGTGTTAATTGACTGTTAGAAGGATTTCACGTCCCCTATGTATCTATCTGGGGCTTCTCTGGTGGCTCAGATGGTAAAGNCCAGGTCTTTGGGCCCCAGCACCGCGGTCCCTGCCCAGCCGGCTCCTGGCCGCGCTCCTTAC
Source organism: Aepyceros melampus (assembly GCA_006408695.1). Lineage (NCBI taxonomy): Eukaryota > Metazoa > Chordata > Mammalia > Artiodactyla > Bovidae > Aepyceros > Aepyceros melampus. Next base: position 239,674 of record SJXQ01001104.1, read on the forward strand.
TGTACCTGCGGGGCAGTGGGTCTGCGGCAGTGGCCTGCGCGAGGCGGAAGGCGGGGGGGCCGGGCGGCGGACGTCACGACGCTGTGAGTGTGGATCCTGGACCCCCGGGCCCGCTCGGCGTCCTGTGAAACGTGTGTGCTTCTCACTGGCATGGGCACTGAGTGGAGAAGAGCTGTCCCTGAATGTGACAGGCCCACTAGATTGCTTATCGTTTTCTTTGATACCTGCAATGTCTTTATGAGAAACTGCTTAAATTTGTTCCTTTTTTTTTTCTTTTTTAGTATTAAGACTTCTTAATCTTTTTATGATTGACTGGTAAGGATTTTATGTTATTACAAAGTGATCATGAAAGTCAGCTTATGATTATGTGACAGGTTAAGGATCTTAGTAAGTGGTACTCAGTGCTTGGACATTTATTTCACAGTTGACGGAGGAACCAGGTAATAAGCGAGGAAGTGGTTCTGACGTGAAAGCATTGTCTGTGGACGTGTGAGCGTGTGTTTCGCTTCCATCTCTCGTGTTGCTGGTCAGTCGCTCAGTCGTATCTGACACTTTGTGACCCCATGGACTGCAGCCCGCCAGGCCTCCCTGTCCTTCACACACTCCCGGAGTTCACCCAAACCCAAGTCAATTGAGTCGGTGATGCCACCCAACCATCTCATCCTCTGTCATCCCCTTCTCCTCCTGCCTTCAATCTTTCCCAGCATCAGGGTCTTTTCAAATGAGTCGGGTCTTCGCATCAGGTGGCCAAAGTACTGGAGCTTCAGCTTCACCATCAGTCCTTCCAGTGAATACTCAGGTCTGATCTCCTTTAGAATGAACGGGTTGAAACCTTAGCCTCCTCTTTATCTCCAGAACCAGCAGGAGGATGGAAAGTCCCATGGCGTGCTTCCATGACATGGTCAGAACCGCCCCCATCACGTGAACAGGACCTATCTGCTCATCTCTGACCCCAGGGGCAACTGAACATGCTCAGGGAGTGTGGACAGTCAAGCAGTTGAACAGGCCTCTGACCACAGACCCTCCAATGCAGACACAGGGGCTCGGGGATGGACTTCTCCCGGTCTGGGTCCACGGCCCTCCCCTCTTCTGCGGGTTTCTGGAGGGCTCACGTTCGGGTCTCTGAGGCCCGCTCCCCTCCCCGTGGCTGCCGTAGCCTCTACTTCGCTCTGGTCTCGGGAGCAGGGCCACTGAGCAGAGGAGACAGGGAAGCCCCGCTCATCCTCCCAGGCTCGGAGCAGAGGGCTCTCCCCGAGGGCCTGGATGGTGTGGGTGGAGGGAGGACGCAGGGAGCAGGCAGCCAGTGCTCCCCACCAGTCGGACCACAAGTGCCTGCCTCCAACGGCACCTGCACGTCCGAGAAGGCAGGGGACACGAGAACACACAGGCGCACACACACACACACCGCCCACAGACACACACACACACAGACCCCCCCACACACACAGACCCACAGCACACACACACACACACACAGCCGCATGTGCACACACACACACAGACACACACACATAGACCCACAGACACACACAGACACACAAACACACAGACACACACAGACACACGGCACACACACAGAGACACACACAGACACATGTGCACACACACACACAGACACACACACAGGTGGTCTCGTTCAGCCCTTTATTTGTGGACCTTCACCAAGGTCACTTGGGGTTTCAGCTCTTAGCAGAGATTGGGGAGAGCAGAGAGGAGCACCGGGGGCCCCCACCCCCTTGTCACGGCGAGCAGAAGCGGCCGCAGAACAGGATGGCCCCGGTCTTGCCATGCTGGATGAAGAAGAGGAAGGGGCGGTCGGCACAGAACCGGGGCACGATCCTCAGGATTCTCGGGGTGATCTTGGCCACTGTGGCGGCCGCGGCCTCCGTGCCCTCCTCGGTGACCTCCACGAAGGACTTGTGCACAATCTTGGACAGGGGCAAGTCTCGCTGGCACGACATCCCCCTGAAGTCGGCCCGGGCCGCATCAAAGGCGTCGGTCATGCCCAGGTCTCGGAGGACGCCTTCCATGTCGTAACTCTCCTCCAGCGAGAAGCGGGGCAGGAACACCTCCACCTCGTCCTCCTCCATCGCATCTGGCTTCGTCCAAGCAACGAATTTCTCGTAGGTCAGGGCCTTTTCCACCTGGAGGAGAAGGTAGAAGGTCTCAGGGTCTGCAGCAGCCCTGCCCCAGGGACCGTCCGCTGGGACCCACACATCGCGCCGTGCGGGCCCGGGGCGGCCTGCCTGCTGCACACGAGTTCCCGAAGCCCAGGGCCCAGCAGGGATCCCAACGAGAGCCCAGGCCTTGGGGCCACGGCTGCCTGGTTACCGTGTTCAGGTCAGTGCTTTCACTGGGCAGCAGGATGACCATGTTCAGCTCTTGGCCGACGTAGGGAAGCATCAGAATCTGGGTGCTTATTTCTCCAATATAGGTCGATTTAAAGGTGGACTTCTTGAACATCATTTGCACAGGTTTTCCACATTCTATAAAGGAAATGGATAAAACTTAAGTTGAAACAAGACCCGTGGACACGCTGGACGAGTCATCAGAGCCATCCACCTGTGCCCACACACGCTGTGTTGTCTTCCAGACCCACCCCAGCTCTCTGTCATTAGTTCGTCTGCACAGCTCCAGCTCTCACCCCTGGTTCCCAGCGCTCAGGCCTCAGGCTGCTGTTCTCCTGCTGACCCAGGAGGGCTCCACTCGGACATTCCCGGCAGGACCTCTCCCCCGGCCCCCGCCTGCCTGACATCTGCATCTGGACGCAAAGGAGCCTCCAGGTCAGCTCGCACACTGGCGGCTCGTGTTCCCCTCCACCTGCTCCATCTATACTTTCCCACCTCTGCTCACGGCGACACCGCCCATCCCACCGTCAAACCCTGGAGTGTCCTGGGCGCCTGTCCCTCCCGCCCCACAGCCGACCCCTGAACAAACCATGTTGGCGCTAGTTTTAAAGACAACAGGGCTTCCCTGGTGGCTCAGGGGTAAATAATCCACCTTCCAATGCAGGAGACCCAGGCTGCAGCCCTGGTCTGGGAAGACCCCACAGCCCAGGGGCTTCTAAGCCCACGGGCCACAACTACTGAGCCTGTGCTGAGCGCCCGGGAGCCGCAGCTCCTGCGGTCACGGGCCTGGAGCCCGAGCTCTGCACCAAGAGAAGCACCAGTAGGAGAAGCCCGAGCACCGAGCCCAGAGGGCCTCCCCACGGCAGCTGCAGGCAAGGCTGAGTGGCAAGGAGACCCGGCACAGCCAAGTAAACAGGTACCATTATCAGAAAAGCACGAGACTATCTGACTCATGCTCCCCCCCACCACGCTCAGCCCAGCCACAGTCCTCAGGAAGACTTCCAAGTAACCTCCCGGGTCCTGCACACGGGCGCGAGGGGCTCTGGGGGATCAGAGCCACTGTGACAGGCCACGGGCTCTGTGAGAGCTCAGAGGAGGGACACAGGAACCAGGAACCCTGGCTGGGGCGACCGCTAGGGAGGCTCCTGGACGCCCTGCAGAGAAAGGCGTCTGTGTAGGTAGCGTTAGATGGTAGGATCCAGGCCCATTGAGATTCATTGTCACAGTCTGGACTTTGAACTGGGTCTCTGGAGTTCTGGGAGGCCAGGAGACCTGCAAGCTGCCCTGTGGGATGTGAGATACAAGACGGAACACCCACCGCACGGGCTGCCCCTGAAGACCCAGCAGAGGAGGAGCGGGGAGAGGAAGCCAGGGTCTCCCGCACCCACATCTGGGCCGCCACGGCCACAGGAGGCTCAGGCTCCTTGAGGTCAGCCTCCTTGCCCGCTCCACAAACCAAGGGGACCCCAGGGACCATTTCCAAAACCTCCTTCGCTTTATGAAACATTCTTGTTCACCTTGCTGACTTTGAATGGCCTTTCCGTGGTGTTTTCTTTGGGAAACTGTTTATCCCAGTTTCCTTTGAAGTAGATGGCATTCACGAGAACCAGACGTGTCATGGGGTTAACCGAATTTGCAGAGAGCAAGTCTCTAATTTTATCTGCAAAGAAGATTTAAAGAACCAGTCAGCTAACAGGGTTTCTTGGTGGAGGTGCTGGGCACAGTGGTTACCGGCCCGTCCCCTGGAGGAGTCAGGGCACAGAGCAGAGGGTTCACTGTCCCCCAGACAACCACATGCAGCGAGTCGTCTGTTTCCTCGATAAGCTGGGCCCCACTCTGTGACCCCGTGGACTGTAGCCCACCGGGCTCCTGCATCCATGGGGTTCCCCAGGCAGGAATCCTGGGCAGGTTGCCATTTCCTTCTTCAGGGGATCTTTCTGACTCAGGGATCCTGCCCGCCTCTCCTGCATTGGCAGGTGGATTCTTTACCATCTGAGCCACCAGGGAAACCCATGCAGGGGGCCTGGCCCCTAAAGCAAAATCAGGGACAAAAACCTTAAAATCTCTGCTCAGAGAAATACCATGAGTCGCATAAAACACATAAAATGAACAAATAGTAAGGGCAGAATTATTCACAGGGACAGAAAAAGGAACGTTCGGACTACAGCGTGAGGGACCCTCCTGAAGGGGAGAGTCGAAGCCAGTGTGGAGAGCAGGAAAATGAAGACGCGTGGGTGGCCCAGGACCTGACCGAGTGTCCTGCAGTGATGCTCAGCGACCCACAGAGCTCGCATTCTCTGGACAGGCAGGGCAGTGGGGCCGCGTCCAGAGTCTTCCTTCCACCCTTTGTGAAAAGGCAGACTATAGGAACATTAACTGCAACAGCCATAGGTCAAAGTGTGATTCTGGAAGAGGTGCTCCGAATATCGATGAGGAGGGGGAAAGCTAGAGAAATCGACTGCTGATTAAATTTCAGAAGTGGATTTGAAAGTTTCCAGTTCTTTAGAGAAAAAACCCATTTCTGTTTACATTCGATGGTCTTGGGAAGGAACTGATGGAAAATAAGACCGATTCAAATACTGTGCGAACAGAAGCAGTGTCACGTCCTCACCTTCTGTCTTTTCGGCTACCCAGGTGTTTATGTGCTTCCTGGACTCCTCCGAAGCACTGACAAAGTCCAGCTCTTCCATCTCTGCTTGGTAGAATATGCGGCAGGCGTCTTTGAAAGACTGGGAGAGACGGAATGACAGAGTCACATGGATACAGAAACAGACACCCCAGCAGCTTAGTTCTTCACTGCACGTAACCTCAACACTGATCATTTGATGGTTACTTGTGTAATGTACAAACCAATGTGTGCAATTAACCTTCAATCCGGTTTCTCAGTTTTCAGCTACATTGAATAAATAACCAAGTATAGAGCAGGCTTCCCAGGTGGCACAGTGGTAAAGAATCCGCCTGCTAATATTGGAGACGAGGGTTTGATCTCTTTGTGGGAAGATCCCCTGGAGAAGGAAATGGCAACCCACTGCAGTATTCTTGCCTGGACATTCCCATGGACAGAGGAGCCTGGTGGGCTACAGTCCATGGAGTCACAAAGAGTCAGACACAACTTAGCGGCTAAACTACAACAACACAGCCGTTCAGGGCCTTGGGGCAACACTGCCACCAGCACACGTTCCGGGCTTCCCTCCTGGTGACCCTGGAAAGGTCGCTGCGTCTCTCTGGTTCCTTGTCCCCTGGAAGCAAGGACGCAGCAGGAGCTACGTCTCAGAGGCGCTCTGAAGAACCAGGAGAATTGGCTCTGTCCGCTGTCACATGGCTCAGTTCTCCCCACAGCGTGGACCCTGCATCTCGTGGTCCGGGTGCCTCATTTCATAGAACCCTCACATCCTTCAGGCTCTGCCAACCTACTGCTCCACTCTTAATCAGGGCTTTTGAAAAGACGTCAGTGTCTCTGTCTAAGAAAACAGTCTGGAAGCAAAGTGGTCACCTTTAAGTCGATACCTCATCATACCCTTGGCGATTTCAGCAGCTTTTAAACACATCTGAAAACAAGTGCCTGCTTCTTAAATTACTATTTAGTAAGTAATGACAAGTCAAAAACCAAACTAAAGGAGTATCTAATTATACACTGTGATTGGTATTGGATCCTTGGAATACTCGATCACTATGAAATAACTGTGGAGAAGGCTATGGCACCCCACTCCAGTCCTCTTGCTGGAAAATCCTATGAACGAAGGAGCCTGGTGGGCTGCAGTCCATGGGGTCACTAAGAGTCGGATGCGACTGAGTGACTTCACTTTCACTTTTCACTTTCATGCATTGGAGAAGGAAATGGCAACCCACTCCAGTGTCCTTGCCTGGGGGATCCCAGAGCCTGGGGAGCCTGGTGGGTTGCCGTCTATGGGGTCACAGAGTCGGACACGACTGAAGCGACCTAGCATGAAATGACTGACAAATATTTCTCATCTTTTGATTTTATATTCCATATCAAAATAACGTTTTAAATATCAATGCTTTTCTTAGGGCTTCCTAAGATGGCAGAGGAATAGGATGGGGAGACCACTTTCTCCCCCTCAAATTCATCAAAAGAACAATGAGTGCTCGCTTCGCCACACATAGACTAAAACTGGATCCATACAGAGAGGATTAGCATGGCCCCTGCACAAGGATGATGCGCAGATTCGAGAGGTGTTCCATATTTTACCCAGAGCATCTATAGATTCAATGCAATCACTATCAAGCTACCAATGGTATTTTTCACAGAGCTAGGACAAATGATTTCACAATTTGTATGGAAATACAAAACACCTCGCATAGCCAAAGCAATCTTGAGAAAGAAGAATGGAACTGGAAGAATCAACCTGCCTGAATTCAGGCTCTCCTGCAAAGCCACAGTCATCAAGACAGTATGGTACTGGCACAAAGACAGAAATATAGATCAATGGAACAAAATCGAAGGCCAGAGATAAACCCACACACCTATGGACACCTTATAAAGGAGGCAAGAATATACAATGGAGAAAGGACAATGTCTTTTAACAAATGGTGCTGGGAAAACTGGTCAACCACTTGTAAAAGAATGAAACTAGAACACTTTTTAACACCATATACAAAAATGAACTCAAAATGGATTAAAGATCTAAACGTAAGACCAGAAACTACAAAACTCCTAGAGGAGAACATAGGCACAACACTCATAAATCACCGCAGGATCCTCTGTGACCCTCCTCCCAGAACACTGGAAATAAAAGCAAAAATAAACAAATGGGACCTAATTAAACTTAAAAGCTTCTGCACAATAAAGGACACTCTAAGCAAGGTGAAAAGACAGCCTTCAGAATGGGAGAAAAGAATAACAAATGAAGCAACAAAGAACTAATCTCAAAAATATTCAAGCGACAAAGAACTAATCTCAAAAATATTCAAGCAACTGCTGCAGCTCAATTCCAGAAAAATGACCCCATCAAAAAATGGGCCAAAGAACTAACATTTCTCCAAAGAAGACATACAGATGGCTAACAAACAATGAACAGATGCTCAACATCACTCATTATCAGAGAAATGCAAATCAAGACCACAATGAGGTACCATCTCAGGCCAGTCAGAATGGCTGCAATCCAAAAGTCTACAAGCAATTAATGCTGGAGAGGGTGCAGCGAAAAGGGAACCCTCTTACACTGTTGGTGTGAATGCAAACTAGTACAGCCACTATGGAGAACAGTGTGGAGATTCCTCAAAAAACTGGAAATAGAACTGCCATACGACACANCCAGTCAGAATGGCTGCGATCCAAAAGTCAACAAGCAATAAATGCTGGAGAGGGTGTGGAGAAAAGGGAACCCTCTTACACTGTTGGTGGGAATGCAAACTAGTACAGCCACTATGGAGAACAGTGTGGAGATTCCTCAAAAAACTGGAAATAGAACTGCCATACGACACAGCAATCCCACTGCTGGGCATACACACTGAGGAAACCAGAAATGAAAGAGACACGTGTACCCCAATGTTCATCGCAGCACTGTTTATAATAGCCAGGACATGGAAGCAGCCTAGATGTCCATCAGCAGATGAATGGATAAGAAAGCTGTGGTACATATACACAGTGGCGTATTACTCAGCCATTAAAAAGAACACATTTGAATCAGTTCTAATGAGGGGGATGAAACTGGAGCGTATTATACAGAGTGAAGTAAGTCAGAAGGAAAAACACTGATACAGTATGCTAACACATATATATGGAATTTAGAAAGATGGCATTGATAACCCTGTATGCGAGATAGCAAAAGAGACACAGATGTACAGAACAGACTTTTGGACTCTGTGGGAGAGGGCGAGGTACTTTCTGCCATAAGGGTGGTATCATCTGCATATCTGAGGTTATTGATATTTCTCCCGGCAATCTTGATTCCAGCCTGTTTCTTCCAGTCCCGCGTTTCTCATGATGTACTCTACAGATAAGTTAAATAAGCAGGGTGACAATATACAGCCTTGACGTACTCCTTTACTAACGCATATATATGGAATTTAGAGAGATGGTACTGATAACCCTGTATGCGAGATAGCAAAAGAGACACAGATGTACAGAACAGACTTTTGGACTCTGTGGGAGAGGGCGAGGGTGGGATGATTTGGGAGAACGGCATTGAAACATGTAGAATATCATATATGAAATGAATCGCCAGTCCAGGTTCAATGCATGACACAGGATGTTCGGGGCTGGTGCACTGGGATGACGAGAGGGGTGGTGTGGGGAGGGAGGCGGGAGGGGGTTCAGGATGGGGAAAACGTGTACCCCTGTGGCAGACTCATAGCAATGTATGGCAAAACCAGCACAATATTGTAAGTAATTAGCCTCCAATTAAAATAAATAATAAATGTCAATGCTTTTCTTCAAATTTCCACCAGAAAAGAAAGAAGTTAAGGAATATTAGCCAATTCTTTGTGTTTATAGGAAATTTTGCTTTTCTGTATATCTAAGGCTTATACAAAGAGGACAATAAAGCAGCATGTACCTAAGACTGATAAAAACAAGTAAACCAGGTCGTAAAAAAAACTCACACCAAGCTGTGCAAACCTACAAATATTTGACCTCATGCTGACTGCGGTCACTATGCACCACCTGTTTTAAAACAGTTAATTTAGAGGCTGAAACGAGTATGAAAAATAATGGAAAAAGTTATAGAATAGGATCGCTATCCTAAACATACAAAGAGCTAATTTTAAAAAAATAGACATAAAACCCAAAAGTAAAACTACACAAAGGACACATAAAAGGCAATTTTCAGAAAAGATACAAATGTTTGATCCACATGAAAAGCTGCTCAGTCTCATGGACAGTCAGGATGTTAGAGTTCAGGTCGTAGCGCTGAGCAGAGGGTGGACGTGCCCACTTGCTACCCTCCTGAGGATGATGGGAAGGGCTGTGGGCGTCAGGGCGGGAATGAGGCAGAGTTCACTGAGATCTGAGAGCCTCCCTCTGTCCCTTCCTTCTAAAGTCCATCTGAGTAGCACGCACGCACAGGACAGAACCACACACACACGGTCCCTGCCGGCTCAGCCCGGGCTGGGCCCCACCCCACGCCCACCCTGTGGGTCTCAGCCCACAAGGCCTCTCTACACCGGAAGGCCCGCCTCCCGTCTCCACAGGACGTGGGTCTCTATCTGCTTCGGGCAATCAGGAATATGACTTACCGAGAGGAAATCGTAAGGCTACTGTCCAAAAAGCTTGTTGGCGGTTCTGAGCAAGTACTGTGTGTCCATCCTATTAACCTCGCTGAGAAGCTTCTCGAAACCCTGGTGGGTATCTTCACCTCCACCACTGCTCCTGCTTCGAGAAAGTGTCTGAAAAAAAGAAACAGATAAAACTCACCACTGCAGGGCGCCCTGACTGCAGGAGAGCGAGGCCTGTCTGTCAGCACGGCCTGTGGGATTCGGATCTCAGACGGCAGCTCGCGGGCCAAAGAAAGAGCGTCGGCTGCTGCCCAGAACCGGCTTCCCGCGCGTACCTGGCACATCTGGGCTGCGGTGTTGCCCCTGGCCCCCATGAGGACCATGGCCAGGGCAGAGGAGATGCTTAGCGGCAAGACAAACACATTTTTCGAGTTGTCCTCACCCAGCTTTTTCAGAAGGGTCAAGGCAAAGGTGCTGTTTGCTTCTGACAGCGCAGCCATGGTGGCGAGGCTGAAAGGATGGATTTAAAATCAGTGTCACGCAAATTCAGGCCGCAGGTCGACCGCGTCTCACTCTGCTCTTAACTGTTGTTAGCACTGACGCTCTTCTTCGAAGAGCAAACAGGTACACGCACAAAACTCGGTTTCCTCAGGGCCTCAGACCCCCCTGCGGGCTTCTGACATGTGAACACAGCTGAGGGACAGCGCTGATCAGAGAGGGCGCTGGGACACGGCCTGGGAGGGTTGGGAAGGAGCTGTTGGCTTTTGTTCCCATTTCTAGATTGTTCGGTGAGTTTTGGGCCTCTAGATATAATTTTATAACAAGAATCATTCAAAATGATCNCCCCCTGCGGGCTTCTGACATGTGAACACAGCTGAGAGACAGCGCTGATACAGAGAGGGCGCTGGGACACGGCCTGGGAGGGTTGGGAAGGAGCTGTTGGCTTTTGTTCCCATTTCTAGATTGTTCGGTGAGTTTTGGGCCTCTAGATATAATTTTATAACAAGAATCATTCAAAATGATCAATCCAAACACACAGTTACACAAGTTGAACATTATATAAAGAAAGACCCCGCTTAGCATAACCTGAAGCCTTGAGATAAAAGACAAGTCAAATCATGTACAAAAAAACATGAAAGCCTTAAGTACAAGCCCCAGTGATGCCCAGGTCTCCTCTGGGACCTCTGCCTGTGCCAAAGCCCGAATCCAGGGTCCCGTGCCCAGGCCCAGGGCCTGCTCACCCAGCTCGGGAGAAGGACTTGGGATGCGCCCACGTCCACCTCCAGGGCCCAGCCTTGGAGGTTGACAGCCCCACCATGGAGGGCATTTGGTCCAGTCCAGGACACTGTGTCGAGGGGCGGGGGTGCGCGAGGGTGCAGGGCCTCTCTGCTGGGTGGGAAGGGATGGCAGCTGAGAGATACCCAGTTCTTCAACAGAAAGCAAGGTCAGTCCTAGATACTGACCTGGAAGAAACAAGCAGGGGAGACCGAGGAAAGGGCCCGAAGCCGCAGGGCGTGCAGGCTGGCAGCCCGCTCCGGGCCCTGCGTCAGCTCCCTGATTTCCGCTCCCTGCATGAGGACGGGGACACACCAGGTAATGTGTGCTGCTGACGGGGTGCAGGGCAGCTCACCCCAAAACACTCCTCTGTAGCACACTGATTGCTCTGAAGTAAAGCAACTTGAGAAACAGCTGCTGCAAAAAGCACACGCTGCCATTCTGTTTCCCCTGGAGCTGAAAATAAATCTCCACGTGGAAATACCATCCCTGTACCAGGAGGTAGAGAGGCATCTTTACGGCCAAAGAGGGGAACGCAAGACTGAAAAGGCTGTACAAGAAACCAGCAAAGCCTGTCACTTCACGACCTTGCTGCCCCAGGCGCACCCCTTGTTTTGTCAAGTCTTCACACCACAAAGCTGCCTGCCTCGTCACTTCTTGAGCCTTGTTCTTCGAGGTTCGCACAAAATTCAGTGGGGCTGGTTTTCTGCTATTGATTTGTCTTAGGTCAATTTAATTCCTAGACCAGCCAGGAAGAATGTAGAGGAGAGGAAACACCCCCAACACACACATTCTCTTCCATCTTTAATATCCAATTTCTTGCTTGGGAGCTAAGTCTGACTCTTTTGTGACTCCATGGACTACAGCCTACCTGGCCCCTCTGTCCATGGATTTTCCAGGCAAGAAACTGGAGAGGGTTGCCATTTCCTCCTTTCACTTCTTGAGCCTTGTATCTTCGAGGTTCGCACAAAATTCAGTGGGGCTGGTTTTCTGCTATTGATTTGTCTTAGGTCAATTTAATTCCTAGACCAGCCAGGAAGAATGTAGAGGAGAGGAAACACCCCCAACACACACATTCTCTTCCATCTTTAATATCCAATTTCTTGCTTGGGAGCTAAGTCTGACTCTTTTGTGACTCCATGGACTACAGCCTACCTGGCCCCTCTGTCCATGGATTTTCCAGGCAAGAAACTGGAGTGGGTTGCCATTTCCTCCTTCAGGGCATCTTTCTGACCCAGAGATGAACCCGAGGCTCCTACCTTGCAGAAGGATTCTTTCCACTGAGCCATAAGGACAGGCCTTAGTATCCAATACCTTAACACTAATACAGAAAAAAGCAGTTCACTTGTCTTCAAAGGCCACAGCGAGGCTGGTAATATTTCTTTTTCTCCACTGACAACAGTTGCTGATGGTCATTAAAGGTGAGAGAATACCCACTCCCTGTAAAATCGCTAAACTGAAAAGGAAGGAATGAAGCAGTGAGGCCCAGACGTTTGTTTAGGGTACTCTGACAGCAGAAAATACATCAGTCGTGAGATAAGTGAACAGCCCAGGCTGATACAGGCCCGAAATCAAACAGGAAGCACCGCTTCGTGCACTCCCCGGGGCACTGACGCAGAACACCAGAGGCAGCCCTGAGCTCCCAGGCAGGAGCTCAGGAGGGTCCTGGTGCCCAGGGCTGGTGTGAACTGCTCTGACAGTTCAGGCCCTGCACACTCAGCTCAGGAAGAAAGCACAGGAAAGTTATCAGAAGCAACACAAAATGAGCATAATTAGCAAACTCTGTGATGGCTGACCTGCAGAGCAGCCAGAATCAAGGAAGCAGTCCACAGCAGGGAAAAGAGTGGAGCAACACCAGCTCCCGAGAGAGCTGGTTTAGAAAGCAGCTTGGTTCTGCTGGGCTCCAAGGAGCAGAGAGAGAGCTGAGCAGCAGGTCATGACTCTGTAGTCCACCCTTCATCCCTGTGGCAGCGCCCCCTCTCCCCAAGAAAGAGAGAGAGAGGGGGTTGGAGAGCAAACTAAAGCATCCCTTTCCAAACAGAAACATGAACACTTTGAGAACCATTCATTTCCAATAGGGACAAAGTAAGATATTTACTTTACAAAGTAAGATATTTACTTTACAAATTATTTACAAATTTCTTCTCACACTCTGCAAATGATGCTACGATGTGGTACCCCAGTATTTCCAGTGTAATTAAGAATGGCTGTTGCTGTTTAGTTACTAAGTTATCCCCTTTAAATAGAACCAGAGAAAAAAAGACAAAAACTTAAAAAAAATTCTGCACAGTAAAAGATAATCAAAATATTTACATGTTTAAAACAATTGAACAAGTCTCACAATGCACAAAAAACTTCCAACAGGTGAAAAACAACATCAGAAATATTCCATTCAATCACTTCCCTGTTCGGGCCAACTCATCTGCAACTGTGGTATGACCGGGTTAGTTCTCCTACAATCATCTCAGTGAAGCTTCAGGACATGTGAACAGGGCTGCTACAGGGCTCCTCTTACAGGCAATGACCGAACGGTTCCAGGAAGCGTGAGGTCGTGACTCGGGTCCCACACCCCGCCCACCCTGTGAGTCTCAGCCCACAAGGCTTCTCTACACCACAAGGCCCGCCTCCCGTCTGCACAGGACCTCGGTCTCCATCTGCTTTGGGCAATCGGGAGTATGACTTACCGAGAGGAAATCGTAAGTCTTCTCTCCAAAAAGCCTGTTGGCGGTTCTGAGCAAGTACTGTGTGTCCGTCCTATTAACTTCACTGAGAATGTTCTGGAAATCCTGGTGGACATCCTCACCTCTGCCACTGCTGTTGCTTAGAGAAAGCGTCTGAAAAAAAGAAACAGATAAAACTCACCACTGCAGGGCGCCCTGACTGCAGGAGAGCGAGGCCTGTCTGTCAGCATGGCCTGTGGGATTCGGATCTCAGATGGCAGCTCGCGGGCCAAAGAAAGAGCGTCGGCTGCTGCCCAGAACCGGCTTCCCGCGGTACCTGGCACATCTGGGCTGCGGTGTTGCCCCTGGCCCCCATGAGGACCATGGCCAGGGCAGAGGAGATGCTTAGCGGCGAGACAAACACATTTTTCGAGTTGTCCTCACCCAGCTTTTTCAGAAGGGTCAAGGCAAAGGTGCCGTTTGCTTCTGACAGCGCAGCCATGGTGGCGAGGCTGAAAGGATGGATTTAAAATCAGTGTCACGCAAATTCAGGCCGCAGGTCGACCGCGTCTCACTCTGCTCTTAACTGTTGTTAGCACTGACGCTCTGCTTTGATGAGTAAACAGGTACACGCACAAAACTCGGTTTCCTCGGTGGTGGGGCAAAGCTCCAACCCCCCTGCGGGCTTCTGACACGTGAACGCAGCTGAGAGACAGCGCTGATACAGAGAGGGCGCCGGGACACAGCCTGGGAGGGTCTGGAAGGAGCTGTTGGCTTTTGTTCCCATTTCTAGATTGTTCGGCGAGTTTGGGGCCTCTAGGTACAGTTTTATAACAAGAATCATACAAAGTGAACAATTCAAACACACAGTTACACAAGTTGAACATTATGTAAAGAGAGAGAAAGACCCCGCTTAACATAACCTGAAGCCTTGAGATAAAAGAGAAGTAAATCCCATGTAAAGAAGCATGAACGCCTCAAAGACAAGCCCCCTGACGCCCAGGTCTCCTCCTCCGGACCTCCCCTGTGCCAGAGCCCGAGGCCAGGCCCGTGCCCAGACCTGCGCACGTTGCTCGGGACACGGCCTTGGGACGCGCCCACGTCCACCTCCAGGGCCCAGCCTCGGAGGCTGACAGCCCCGCCATGGAGGGCGTTTGGTCCAGAACAGGACACTGTGTCGAGGGGCGGGGGTGCGCGAGGGTGCAGGGCCTCTCTGCTGGGTGGGAAGGGATGGCAGCTGAGAGATCCCCAGTTCTTCAACAGAAGCAGGGTCAGTCCTAGATACCGACCTGGGAGAAACAAGCAGGGGAGCCCGAGGAAAGGGCCCGAAGCCGCAGGGCGTGCAGGCTGGCAGCCCGCTCCGGGCCCTGCGTCAGCTCCCTGATTTCCGCTCCCTGCATGAGGACGGAGACGCACCAGGTAAGGTGTGCTCCTGACGGGGTGCAGGGCAGCTCACCCCAAGACACTCCTCTGCAGCACACTGATTGCTCTGAAGTAAAGCGACTTGAGAAACAGCTGCTGCAAAAAGCACACACTGCCCTTCTGTTCCCCCTGGAGCTGAAAATAAATCTCCACGTGGAAATACTCTCCCTGTACCAGGGGGTAGAGAGGCATCTTTACGGCCAAAGAGGGGAACGAATGGCTGTACAAGAAACCAGCAAAGCCTGTCACTCCACGACCTTGCTGCCCCAGACGCACCCCTTGTTCTGTCAAGTCTTCACACCACACAGCTGCCTGCCTCGTCTCTTCTTGAGCCTTGTATCTTCGAGGTTCGCACAAAATTCAGTGGGGCTGGTTTTCTGCTATTGATTTGTCTTAGGTCAATTTAATTCCTAGACCAGCCAGGAAGAATGTAGAGGAGAGGAAACACCCGCAACACACACATTCTCTTCCATCTTTAATATCCAATTTCTTGCTTGGGAGCTAAGTCTGACTCTTTTGTGACTCCATGGACTACAGCCTACCTGGCCCCTCTGTCCATGGATTTTCCAGGCAAGAAACTGGAGAGGGTTGCCATTTCCTCCTCCAGGGGATCTTTCCAACTCAGAGATGAACCCGAGGCTCCTGCCTTGCAGGATTCTTTCCACTGAGCCATAAGGACAGGCCTTAGTATCCAATACCTTAACACTAATACAGAAAAAAGCAGATGTTCACGTGTCTTCAAAGGCCACAGCGAGGCTGGTAATAGTTCTTTTTCTCCACTGACAACAGTTGCTGATGGTCATTAAAGGTGAGAGCATACCCACTCCCTGTAAAATCGCTAAACTGAAAAGGAAGGAATGAAGCAGTGAGGCCCAGAGGTTTGTTCAGGATACTCTGATGGCAGAAAATACATCAGTCGTGAGATAAGTGAACAGCCCACACTGATACAGGCCCAAATCAAACAGGAAGCACCGCTTCGTGCCCTCCCCGGGGCACTGACGCAGAATACCAGAGGCAGCCCTGAGCTCCCAGGCAGGAACTCGGGAGGGTCCTGGTGCCCAGGGCTGGTGTGAACTGCTCTGACAGTTCAGGCCCTGCACACTCAGCTCAGGAACAAAGCACAGGAAAGTTATCAGAAGCAACACAAAATGAGCATAATTAGCAAACTCTGTGATGGCTGACCTGCAGAGCAGCCAGAATCAAGGAAGCAGTCCACAGCAGGGAAAAGAGTGGAGCAACACCAGCTCCCAAGAGAGCTGGTTTAGAAAGCAGCTTGGTTCTGCTGGGCTCCAAGGAGCAGAGAGAGAGCTGAGCAGCAGGTCATGACTCTGTAGTCCACCCTTCATCCCTGTGGCAGCGCCCCCTCTCCCCAAGAAAGAGAGAGAGAGAGGGGTGGAGAACAAACTAAAGCATCCCTTTTCAAATAGAAACTTGAACAGTTTGAGAACCATTCATTTTCAATAGGGAAAAAGTAAGAAAGAAATTTCTTCTCACATTGTGCAAATGATGCTAGAAAGTGGTACCCCTGTATTTCCTGTGTAATTAAGAATGGCTGTTGCTGTTTAGTCACTAAGTCGTGTCCGACTCTTTGATGACCCCGTGGACTATAGCCCACCAGGCTCCTTTGTCCACGGGATTCTTCAGCCAGGCTCCTCTGTCCACAGGATTCTTCAGCCAGGCTCCTCTGTCCACGGGATTCTTCAGCCAGACTCCTCTGTCCACGGGATTCTTCAGCCAGGCTCCTCTGTCCACGGGCCTCTCAGCCAGGCTCCTCTGTCCACGGGATTCTTCAGCCAGGCTCCTGTGTCCACGGGACTCTCAGCCAGGCTCCTGTGTCCACGGGATTCTTCAGCCAGGCTCCTCTGTCCATGGGATTCTTCAGCCATGCTCCTCTGTCCACGAGATTCTTCAGCCAGGCTCCTCTGTCCACGAGATTCTTCAGCCAGGCTCCTCTGTTCACGGGATTCTTCAGCCATGTCCTCTGTCCACGGGATTCTTCAGCCAGGCACCTCTGTCCACGAGATGCTTCAGCCAGGCTCCTCTGTTCACGGGATTCTTCAGGCAGGAATACAGCAGTGGATTGCCATGCCCTCCTCCAGGGGATCTTCTGGACCCAGAGATCAAACCTGCGTCTCCTGTACTGGCAGGTGGATTCTTTCCCCCGGAGCCCCCTGGGAAGCCTCAGATACATCTCAAAGTGCGCAGGGCAGTACAGCGGCTGTGGAATGTGTTTCTGCAGCTGCACTTAAGCCAAGCACAAAGGTATTCACGGAAGTGAAGGTGAATGTCGCTCAGTCGAGTCCCACTCTTTCCACCCCATGGACCATCAGTTCAGTTCAGTTCAGTTCAGTAGCTCAGTCGTGTCCGACACTTTGCGACCCCATGAATCGCAGCACGCCAGGCCTCCCTGTCCATCACCAACTCCCGGAGTTCACTCAGACTCACGTCCATTGAGTCCTTGATGCCATCCAGCCATCTCATCCTTGGTCGTCCCCTTCTCCTCCTGCCCCCAATCCCTCCCAGCATCAGAGTCTTTTCCAGTGAGTCAACTCTTTGCATGATGTGGCCAAAGTACTGGAGTTTCAGCCTCAGCATCATTCCTTCCAAAGAATACCCAGGATTGATCTCCTTCAGAATAGACTGGTTGAATCTCCTTGCAGTCCAAGGGACTCTCAAGAGTCTTCTCCAACACCACAGTTCAAAAGCATCAATTCTTCGGTGCTCAGCCTTCTTCACAGTCCAACTCTCACATCCATACATGACCACAGGAAAAACCATAGCCTTAACTAGATGGACCTTTGTTGGCAATACAGTCCATGGAATTATCCAGGCCAGAATCCTGGAGTGGGTCGTCTATCCCTTCTCCAAGGGATCTTACCGACCCAGGAATTGAACCAGGGTCTCCTGCCTTGCAGGCAGATCTTTTACCAACTGAGCTATCAGGAAAGCTCATCATCACCTCTAGGAAAAGTGTAAGAAGATACCAGAAAGATAAGATAGACTCTTGGACTCCCCTAGTCGCTCAGTTGGTAGAGAATCTGCCTGCAATGTAGGAGACCCCACTTTGATTCCTGGGTTGGAAAGCTGTGCTGGAGAAGGGATAGGCTACCCACTCCAGTATTCTTGGGCTTCCCTATGGTTCAGCTGGTAAAGAATCTGTCTGCTTATTAACAGTCTCATGACTTCTTACAAAGGAGATGTTTCAATTAGCTTTGATAGATAATAAAATTGGACGTCCCTGGTGGCTCAGATGGTAAAGAATCCTCTACCCCACGGACCATACAGTCCATGGAATTCTCCAGGCCAGAATACTGGAGTGGGTAGCCTTTCTCTTCTCCAGGGGATCTTCCCAACCCAGGGATCGAACCCAGGTCTCCCACATTGCAGGCAGATTCTTTGCCAGCTGAGCCACAAGGAAGCCCAAGAATCCTGGAGTGGGTCGTCTATCCCTTCTCCAAGGGATCTTACCGACCCAGGAATTGAACCAGGGTCTCCTGCCTTGCAGGCAGATCTTTTACCAACTGAGCTATCAGGAAAGCTCATCATCACCTCTAGGAAAAGTGTAAGAAGATACCAGAAAGAAAGATAAACCCTTGGACTCCCCTAGTCGCTCAGTTGGTAGAGAATCTGCCTGCAATGTAGAAGACCCCACTTTGATTCCTGGGTTGGAAAGCTGTGCTGGAGAAGGGATAGGCTACCCACTCCAGTATTCTTGGGCTTCCCTATGGTTCAGCTGGTAAAGAATCTGTCTGCTTATTAACAGTCTCATGACTTCTTACAAAGGAGATGTTTCAATTAGCTTCGATAGATAATAAAATTGGACGTCCCTGGTGGCTCAGATGGTAAAGAATCCTCCTGCAGTGCAGGAGACCCGGGTTCGAGCCATGGGAGGGGAAGGTCCCCATGAAGGGACAGCTCTTCTCCACTCACTGCCCATGCCAGTGAGAGGCATGCACATTTCACAGGACGCCGAGCGGGCCCGGGGCCAGGACCCACACTCTCAGCGTCGGGACATCTGCCGCTGCCACCTGGTCGAAAGGAAACCCAGCCCGGCGCCAGCCCCCCCGGGCCCGCCCGCCTTCTGCCCTGTGCAGGCTCCTGCCTTGGCCCCACCGCCCTACAGGTAAGGAGCAAGGTAGGAGCGAGCTGGGCAGGGATGGAGGCGCTGGGGCCCAAATACCTGGGCTGCAGGGGCAGGGAGGGGTGGGATGCCCAGAGGGCAGGGCAGAGCGGGAGGGGCCGGGCAGACCTGCCCAAGCCAGAGGGCAGGGCAACAGCCTCTTCCTACCCCCGAAGCCCTACTGGGTAGCAGAGCTGGAAACCCCCAAACTCTGCGGGTTGGAAGCTGATTGTACGGAGGACTCTATCAGGTCACAAAGGAGGCAAGGGATAAAGCTGATCAAACACGCTCTTCCTCTTCCGTGGCTGCAGAGGGACAGGAAAGAGGCTGTGTCACTGTGCAGCCGCTGGCGGCCCTGATGGGCACGTAACCGGCCCGATGGGGCCAGAAGGTCAGGGCTAGTGATGCGGTGGGGCTTGGGCAGGGCGCCCGGGGTGACAGGAGCCGGGCCCGACGGAGGGGTGAGGTCCAGGGGCGGCTGGAGAAGGAACAACCAGGCGGAGTCACTGGTGGGGAAGGGCTCCCGCTCCCGGGAGGTACACTGAGGACCGGGCAGAGAGTGTGGGCCGGGGAATGGCCAAGGTGAGGCAGGCAGGGCTGGAAGGATTGGGCAGGGCTGGACTGGAAAGAACCTGGAGGCCGCTCTGAGGAATTGGAGTTTTATCTGTCAGTCATGGGGCTGTGGTTTTGGAAAAGACTCTTGAGAGTCCTTTGAACTGCAAGGCAATCAAACCAGACAATCCTGAAGGAAATAAATCCTGAATATTCATTGGAAAGACTGAGGCTGAAGCTGAAGCTCTAATACTTTAGTCACCTGATGTGAAGAGCTGACTCATTGGATAAGAACCTGATGCTGGGAAAGATTGCTGGCAGGAGGAGAAGGGGACAACAGAGGATGAGATGGTTGGATGGCATCATTGACTCAATGGACATGAGTCTGAGCAAGCTCCAGGAGATGGTGATGGACAGGGATCCCTAGCCTGCTGTGGTCTACGGGGTCTCAAAGAGTCAGACAGAACTGAAGGACTGAACANGATGCTGGGGAAGATTGCAGGCAGGAGGAGAAGGGGACAACAGAGGATGAGATGGTTGGATGGCATCATTGACTCAATGGACATGAGTCTGAGCAAGCTCCAGGAGATGGTGATGGACAGGGATGCCTAGCCTGCTGTGGTCTACGGGGTCTCAAAGAGTCAGACAGAACTGAAGGACTGAACAAGAACAGGGGGACCATAGAATCTCACCATCTTTGTAAGATTCAAACTGGACGAGTAACATGATTCCTTCATTCATCCGTTTCCTCCTCTCCGTCCGTCCCTCCCGTTTCCTTTCTGACTCCAGCACCGGCCCTTAGGATGGGCTGGGTGCGGGGGGAGAGGCCCCAGGGCCCCAGGACGCGGCTCTGGGGACCAGGGCACAGCCAGGCCAGCCTGAGCCTGGGCAGTGCAGCAGTGACGGGATGCTGCCCAGAGCTGACGAGGGCGGGCATCACAGGACGTGAGAACCAGGTGGACTGGGGGCAAGGGGCCAGGAGAGCAGTGGAGATGCAGGTGCCCTTTACTAGTCTAACTCGGGCAACTGCGCTCGCTGTGATGTGATTAACTCAAGGACAGCCTACCGGGGAAGGGGAGGGGCAGGGGTCTCAGGTAGCATTGCTGTGCTTAGTCGTCAGTCGTGCCGGACTCCTTGAGACCCCATGGACTGTCGGCCCCCATGGACCGAAAATCCCCCATAGGATTGTCATTTCCTGCTGCCGGGGAACTTGCTGACCCAGGGATCAAACCCGCATCTCCTGTCAAAGAGGACTCATGGTGCTTGCGGAGCATTAAGTGAAGGTGTCCAGGAGACAATCAGGAACAGAGCAGGATGTGGGACGTGGTGCAGGAGCCGCATGGGGGATTCACCGGCCCAGCTGCACCTGTGTGTCAGAGTCACAGCTGAGGCCAGAGCCTGAGGCCCCGCCAGAGGGAGCGTGAAAGTCGCTCCGTCGTGTCTGACTCTGCGACCCCATGGACTATGTGGTTCATGTATAGAATTCTGCAGGCCAGAATGCTGGAGTGGGTAGCCTTTCCCTTCTACAGGGGGATCTTCCCAACCCAGGGATTGAACCCAGGTCTTCCACACTGCAGGCGGATTCTTTATCAGCTGAGCTAATCAGCACTACAAAATGAAAGGGGCTCCTAGCCAGGAAGACTGAGGAGAAGGGCAGGTGGAAGCCGACCGGAGTGTCCATAAGGGGCCGGTGCTGTCTGCTTTGATTGAGGAGGAAGTGGAGAGTTAGGAGGGTGAGGGGCTGCTCCTCCCCACAGATCAACAGTGCCCTAACAAGCCCCAGAGTCAGAGGGAGTCAGAGGGACAGGGAGGAGGGAGAGGGAGCGTGCTGGTCGGAGCCTCAGGAACTGGAAGGAAGTTTGTGTTCTAAGGACAGAATGGAGATGAGTGTGTCGCATGCCTTCTGAATGGTGACAATCAGAAACAACTGTAAAATATTAGGAAATTAGGAAAATCTAAACCGGAAAACGATTATTTTGTCAAGAGTACAAGAGCGAGGGCTCCCTGGTAGCTCAGCTGGTAAAGAATCCGCCTGCAATGCAGCAGACCCTGATGATCCCTGGGTTGGGAAGATCCCCTGGAGAAGGGATCGGCTACCCACTCCCGTATTCTTGGGCTTCCCTGGTGGCTCAGCTGGTAAAGAACCCACCTGCAATGCGGGAGACCTGGGTTCCATCCCTGGGTTGGGAAGATCCCCTGGAGAAGGGAACGGCTACCCGTTCCAGTATTCTGGCCTGGAGAATTCCGTGGACAGAGGAGCCTGGCTGGCTACAACACGTGGGGTCACAGAGAGTCAGACACGACTGAGCAACTTCCACGTTCACAAGAGCGAAGCAAAGTAACACTGCTTTTTCCAGCTTGGTAAGTATTTGTTATTATTTTAGGTCTTTAGTCCAGTGGCTCCGATGAAGTTTGTAGTTTCAGCTGTACATGTCAACCCAGCACCTGGAAGACAGGCGCCTACAGGTGAGGTCTGTGAGGCAGACAGGGGCTTCATCTAAGCTTGAATCACCTGAAACCTGGAAGATGTTCTTCAGAATATGGGTCTCAGTCATTTTACTGGACCCAGTTATTTAATTGTTATTTATTTTGCAGTTATGCTCTCGCTTAAAATCTGAGTTAAATTAAGGGATCTTGTTACTCAAGATTTTTTAACATTGCTGATCATAAAATTTTAAGAAATAGTGAAATAACTGAATAGAAGTTCCCCCACCCTTACTTTTTTCTCTTTCCTTTTCTCATCTAGAGACACTCACTTTCTCCCAAAGCACCTGGATGACTCATGTCACAAGAAGTGAAGAGCAAGATGAGCCACTGCCTGCTGTCTGGACGGGCCGCCACCGTGCAGCGTTACAGAGGGAGCTGGGCAAATCTTCGTGAGGAGCTCTGGAAACTGCCTCCTCAAACGCCGAGAGAGTCCTGTTGGCTTGATCAGAGCAGCCGTCGCTGGGCCCTGAGGCAACGAAGCTGCCAAAACAAGACAAAAACCGTGGCGAGCAAGCAGGGCTCAGCTGTTACGAGGCCGATTTCCACTGGTCTGTCGTGCCTGGGACGTGCCAAGACCGCCCAGATGCTGCCACCCTGGCAGGTGGTGCCTGGGGGACGGGGCCTGAAGTGGGACCTGCCCTGTAGGGCATGGCCTTGGAGGTTTAGGAGGGTGCTTTCTTGGCCAGGCCTAGTGCTCTGGGAGCGGGATGGCTTTGAAGACGTGCTGGGTTTCTCACGAAGGGTAGGTTTTTAGGAGGTTACATTCTAAAATGCAAGCTTGCGTCTGTTGACCTGAAGCAAACAGACCTCAGGTGTTTCTGCAGCAAAGTTCAGTTCAGTTCAGTTCAGTCGCTCAGTCGCGTCCGATTCTTTGCGACCCCATCAATTGCAGCATGCCAGGCCTCCCTGTCCATCACCAAAGCTGGGTTTATTCAATTCGGGATCAGCAGGGAATTGCAGTTAAGGCTCTCTGCGTGGTGGCCACATGCAAGACCCCACCGGCAAGGGAAGGAGCAGTTTTCATTGAGGGGACACGGGCTGGGCCGGCTGGGTAAACAGAGCCTGGGCTTCTCACGCCGAGTCCTGGTGGGAAGGAAGGGGACTCTCCCTTCCATTGTGTGGCTCCCCTGTGGCTGCAGGGCGAGAGCGCCCCTTGCTGGTCCCCTTCTGTTTACCCAGGGTTTCCAATTCATTAATGTTTCACAAGCGTCTGGACGAAAGCCAAAAGGGACATGAGATAGGCATTTTTCCTTGTTCCTGCTTGGGGAGGGTGCTCAGAACACTTTCCTTCTTTCTAAAGAAAGCAAGCAGTTTCAGCACACTCTAGGTGTCCATCCGCCCGTAGGTCACCCACCCGCCAGCCCCTCATCAGGAGGGGACAGAGCGCACCGGGGCGGGGGGGAAGTGCTCTACCTTCGGCCTCTGGGCCGCCCTCCCCTCCCCGCCAAGCCGCAGCAGCACACACATTGCCCCCCCTTCCAGGGCCCCCCCAGCTCCAAAGGCAACGTGAGACCTGCACGAGGACCTGGGACCGCTCCTGTGAGCCGTCTGGGCCACACGGCCGGGCCAGCCCTGGGCTCGCCTCAGAGTATTCTCAGATGATGTGATGATTGCTCATGACCTTTAATGGCTTTTTACCGAAACACCCAGAATTCATGAAATGCCCATGGTGACAGCACCAGCCGGCGCGATGACTAATTGTTTCATCTGCTCCACAAACTTTTTTTTTTTAATGTGTAACTTACAGAACTTCTCTTTTATTCTTTTTCATTTTACTTATTTAGGTATTGGGCCGCATGGAGTCTTAGTTGCTGTGTGCAGGGTTGCCCCGAGGTGGGTGGGATCTTAGTTCCCCAACCAGGGATTGAACCCGCGTTCTCTGCATTGGCAGGCAGATTCTTCACCCCTGGACCCCCAAGGAAGGCCCCCTTCCACAGCCTGCTATCGAGCACCGGCTGTAGGCCAGAAGCTGCACTGGGGTCTGGGGACGTCATGGTGGGAGACACAGTCCCGGCCTCGGGATACCAGATAGATATTGTGAGATAGTAGAAAAAAATGTGACTCGTGTCTGCCATCAGCCCTGGCACAGAGTTCCTGAAACTCTGGTAATTTTCTAAGTGATAAGAACACTGGGAGTCTTTTGTTCTAGAATTTGCCTCTGACCCCAGCTGCTGACACGGAGCTCCTGAGCCTGTGTAATTTCCTGGGTGGCGGGAGTGTCTTCGGTTCTCATGGGATGACTCTGGGTGGAGCTCCTGCACGAGGGCTGCTCCCTAGAAAGACCCAGCCTTGATGAGAAGCTTGGAAACTTCAGCCTCACCCCCACGTTCTCTTGAGAAGGGACAAGGTCTGAAAATGGAGTTAATAACTGATCAAGCCTCTGTGCATAAAATCTGAATAGTGTGGGGGCCTGGAGAGCTTCCAGGTGGATGAACACATCCACATGGGAAGGGGAGGCACCCTAAGTCCAGGGGACAGAGACTCTCGGGACCCACCCAGACCTCGCCCTGGGTGGCTCTTTATTAGCGTTCTTATCACATCCTTTAGTAAATAGGTAAGATGAGTAAGCCTTTCATTGAGTTCTAGGAGCCGTTCTAGCAAGCTAATCAAACCTGAGGAGGGGGTCCTGGGAACCTCTGATTTGTCGTCATATCAGATAGGAGCTCTGGGTCACCTGCGACAGACTGGCACTTGGGGGACAAGCGAGCGGCCTTGCAGGGTTGAGCCCTTAGCCTCTGGGATCTGACCCTGTCTCCAGGTACGAAGCGTCAGAATCGACTTACACCGTAGGACACCCAGCTGGTGTCGTGAGAACTGACTGGTATGGGAAAGCCTCCCACACATTTCGTCACCAGAAGAGTCAGCAGGGAAATGCTTTGTGTGAGGAATAAGGAAGAGAGACCCCGAGAAGGAAGAACTGGGTTCTTCCCCATTTTGGGAAAGACTGAACTGAGGTTTCTCCCCGCACAGACATGCAAATAAATGGTGTTTGACGTGGTGCAGCTTAGCAACTGAACCGCAGTGCTGGGGTGATGCCGCGTTTGAGGGGCAGCGTGAGTTGACACAGCAGGAAGCCTGGCTGGAGACTCGGCAAGGGGGTCCCGAACCCACTGCCCTCAGCGGAGATGCGAAGAGGAGAGTGAGCCCAGAGGGCTGCGGGAGGAGGGGCTTCCAAACCAGCGAGGGGAAAACGAAAAAGTGCACATGGCCGGGAGACACCCAAGTTACTACTGCTGGACCACAAACGCGAGGCAATTCGGGCCGGACACCTACGAAGGGCCTCGTCTGCCAGGCCTACACGTGTGTGTGTTATCCGACGGGCTGCGAGAGTCCCTGGAGGATTCCGAGCGCTGGGGTCACGCAGCAGAGTGGTGCATCAGGAAGACGGCTCTGCAGCAGCGCAGGGGTGGGAGGCGGGGGTTGCTCCCTGGCGCGGGGTGTCCGTGCAGCGGTGCTTCAGAGGAAAGGCAGCAGGCGGTGGGCAGGGCCGTGCCTGGGGCCTGGAAGGAAGAGCTGATGAGGGCGACCTGGTCAGACCCCGGGGTTGCTGGAAGGAGGGAGGGGAAAGAGGCTCCAGCGGGACTTTCAGAGATGAACAGCAGAGACACTACATTAAGCTTGTTTCACTTCTCCCTGGAACAAAAGGCGTTCGCAGAGCCTGATCATCATTTTCTGTTCCTAAGGCCTGGGAAAAACACGGGCAACGCACATCCGCGCTGAGGCAGAACGCGTGACATCAGCATGAGGGTCTCCACGTAAAGCCTCTTTATTTAAAAAGCCAAACATGAATTCAAAATGCACACATATGTATCTTTGGGATGACTGCTCAAGATCACGGCTTATAATTGGTAGGGCTTTGCTCTTAAACACTTCCTTATTTCAGGTTTAGCCAGAAAGAAGCAGTTATAGAAATGAGAATGAATGAACCAGTCTCCCTGGAACACAGTTCCCATAAGCGCAGGAGAAGCAGCTTATTTAGAGCTTGGGTGAGAAACAGTCAAAAGGAAGACTGAGTAGAATGCTAAAATGTTTTGAAGTTATTAATAATTCTACAATTATTTACACTTTTAAAATTATTAATTTAAATTAATAAGTTATCCAGTTAAAATTCATGAATTTTTTAAAATCATGAACTCTACAAGCAACAGGAAAACATTCTCACTTTTTGAGAATTGTGCGACAAGGAAGAGCGATGGTTAGGAAACATAGTCGCCGTGATACTTGCAGCGACCGAAAATGGGAAAGTCTATTGCAGGAAATAAACTAAGAAGCTGTTACATCATTATGAGGTCGTGTGGGCCTGAATTAATTATACATAATTCTTAACTCCTCAAGCTCCCTCACTGACTCCCCACAAACCAAATATCTCACTTTAATGTTGTTTTTTTTAAAAAAGGAAAAGGAAAACCTCCCGACAGATTCCAGGACCAGGCAGCCCACTGGCAAATTCTCACACTAACCCTTCTCAAATTCTTACAGGAAATTGGCGGGGGGCGGGTCGGGGGGACTTGCGAACTCATAGGCCAACACTAAAGCAAGACGCAGACACCACGGGAAAATGCAATTACAGGACAGTATTCCGTATGAATATTGATGCAAAAGCCTCGCAAGATACTAGCAAACTGCATCCAACAAGATACTAAAAGGGTTACACATCATGACCAAGAGGGACTTAGTCCGAGGATACAATGGTGACTCAACATAAGAAAGTCTGTCCCTGTCACACATCACATGAATAGTATGAAGAGGGAAAAAAAAAACACACACGATCATTTTGTGAGAACAAATAAAAGAAACCTCGTTTAAAACATCAGTGTCTACTGATTTCATTCAATGGGAGACGGATGTTCTCTTCCATAGGTGAGTCTGGACAACTGGATTTCCATACTCAGGATGAAGTTCTCCCCTTACAAAAATAACTCAAAATTGATCAAAAACCTAAATATAAGAACTAAACTATGAAACTGTTAGAAGAAAACGTAGGAGTGAATGTCCAGGACCTTTGGACTTGGCAATGGGCTCTTAGATATGACACCAAAAGTTCAAGGTAAAAAAAAATAGATGAATTGGATTTCATCAAAACTGAAAAACTGTATGTAAGGACATTATCAAGAAAGAGACACCGGAAGCCAAGCTTGAACTAAGGGCCACCCACGAGGCACAGGCTCAGGAGTGCCGCGTGCTCACTGCTCTGAGCCGCGTCCGTGCGCGCCAGAGGCTGCTCCAGCCCCACGAGGTGGCGGCTTCTTCCTGCGTTCTCGCTGCTGCCCGCTGCTGTGTGCAGCTGAGCAGTTAGAGAACCGCAGGCCTCAGCACCTTCAGTTCTCAGCTCCTTCAGAAACACACTCTACTGTTGCAGGGAACGTGGTTTTGGCTTGTGTTCCTTCTTTTTAACCTTATGAGACATGATCAGCCTCCTGCGTCCCGCACCCCCTTTCAGCCCTATCACTGGGGACACTTGTCTTTAACTCAATATCATAGTTTAAGGTGGGCTCTGGAGCCAGGGTGCTTTGCGTTTTGACTAGACTCTTTGGACCTCAGTTTTCTCATCTGTGAAATGGAAATAACAATAGTGGTGCTGCTGTTGGGACTAAGTCAGCTCATCCACATAAGCAAAGTAGCACTCTGCGGGCACTGAGTAAGCCCTGGGCTAGTGCTAACGGCACGAACCCACACTATTCTTATTTCTGGTAATCACCCAGAAATATCAAGTGCCGTTCTAGCTTGTCCTTGAATAGCATAGACTCAGCTCACATCCTCTCATCCAGCACTCAGCACTGGTTCATGAAGTAGGAAGACAAGTCACAGAACAGAATTTTGCTTAAATATATTTGCAATTCCAGAAGTACGGTCTTGAAAGTACCCTTTACTTATAATTTTTAATCAAACTTTCACCCACCATAGATCACTGTGTACCGTGAGAGCCTAATATCTCTATTCCCACAGTTGCCAAAACACTCTGATTGGTTTGGGGTAGAAACAGGGAGTTATAGGTTTGCTTGGGTCCAAGTACATGCAAAAGCAATTTCGAAAAGCATGTTGGATTTGCCAGTATTTGATCGTCAGCTAACTGCTGAACTGTTCTTCAGTCGCTCAGTCATGTCCCACTCTTTGCGACCCCATGGACTGCAGCAGGCCAGGCTTCCCTGGAGTTTGCTCAAACTCATGTCCATCGAGTCGATGATTTAAAATACGAGACGCCTGCGTTCTCATTCTTAATGAGTCAATTATTCATGGCATGACTGGCCATTTAACATCAGAAACCTATTTAGTCACGATTTTACTCGAATCTGGTTCCAGATTACCTTTTTGTTGGGACATTATCCACTTACTACTTAATGAAAAAGCCACTTCATGACACGTTGCCATTAGAATTCCAGCCACAGTATTTGAGGAATCAAGATCGATTACTCTTGACAAGCAGCAGGTCTTCCCAAAATACCACAGGAAGCGAAAGTTCTCAGAAACCAGGGGTTTTGTATGGGAATCACCATAATAGCTGATTTCCTAACGAAATTGGCCAGGCCGATGTCTCCTAGTCACATTTGAGAAAAGCCACTATGTTGCTTCTTGAGATTTCCGGGTTTGGATGGTCTTCAAAGGGAGACAAGGGACACCCTGAAAACGCGAGACATCTGCTCATCCTGAAATGCCCAAAGAAGCCTGAAAAGACTCGGACCACCAGCCTATTCCCTGAGCAGAGACAACGCCTCCAAAGCATCTTCCAGCTCTTTTCCTCGGGAACGCAGCAGCAAGCTAGAAGTAACTATAGCAGGGAACTAAGGAAAACTCTAGTTAATTGCTTTTAGAGGAATAGGACCCTCCCCCCAAAAGTGAAAGACAACCTACAGAATGGGAGAAAATGCTTGCAAATTATAAATTTGATAACATTCAGAATATAAACAAAACTCCTATTATTCAACCACAGATACACAAACAACCCAATTACATAATGGACAAAGGATTTGTATAGCTATTTCATCAAAGGTAAACAAATGGCCAGGGAGCACAAGACAAGATTCTAAACATCACTAGTCATCAGGGAAATGCAGAACAAAACCACAGTGAGACATCAGGAAAAACATTAGGACAGCTAAAACAAACAAACAAAAAAGAAGCAACATAACACATGTTGCTGAGAAATGCAGAGAAATCAGGCAGAGGTAAAGCAGCGGACGTGGCGTGCTAACCCCTCACAGAATATAAAGCAGCGGACATGGCACATTAGCCCCTCAGTCGTGTCTGACTCTTTGCAACTTCATGGACTGTAGCCAGTCCACGGAATTCTCCAGGCAAGAGCTGGAGTGGATTGCCATATCCTACTCCAAAACAGTGGAACCACTGTGAAAACCAGTTTGGCAGTTCCTTAAAAGCAAAACAGTTACTACATGGCGCTGCAATTTCACTCCTTGATATACACCCAAAAGATTTTTTAAAAGGGACTCAGACACTTGTGCACCAATAATTATTTCAGCATTATTCACAACAGCCAAATGACCCAAGTGTCCATCAACCTATGAAAGGTTAAAACAACATATGAAAGGATAAAATGTGATATATGCATAAAATAGAATATTATTCAGCAGTAAAAAGGAATGAAGTTCTGATACATGTTATGATATGGATGAGCCTTGAAAACACTGTGCTAAGTGAAGAAACCCAGACGCAAAAGGCCACCTGTTCCGTGATCCCAACTGTAGGAAACATCGAGAACAGGCAAGTTCATGGAAAGCAGAAAGATTATCAGTACAGAGCCTGGGTGGAGTGAGGCGTTTGGAGTTACTGCGTAAGGATTAGTGAGTTTCTGTTTGGGCTGATGAAAAATTTTCAGAAGTAAAAATAGTGACATTGCATAGCATTATGAATGTAATTAATGCCACTGAATATAATTAATGCCGTTGTGTACTTACAATGGTTGAAATGACAGATCTTTTGTTACAGAGATTTTACCACCATAAAAAAAAAAGGATTAACTAGAGGGACTTCCCTGGTGATCAGGAGATAGGATTCCACATTCCCAATGCAGGGGCCTGGGGTTTGAACCCTGGTGGGAGGATTAGATCCCACACGCCCAGCCAAGACCCAGTGCGGCCAGGCAGAGAGGTGGATAAATATGTTTATAAACACAACCTGAGTTCTCAGGAAGTTTGTTTCCCAAAAGAAGGCGGATGCTGTTCGTAGAGGAAAGAAAAGCCGTTAAATAAAACCAAAAGGAACTACTTCTCTAGGAAAACGTTCAAGCTACTTCGATTAGTCTTAAGGTAACCCTCGATATTAATTTTTATCTGAAACACAAAATAAGGGGCAGCTGAGGGAAAGA
>SJXQ01001104.1:293221-310488 GCA_006408695.1 Aepyceros melampus
GCAGCCCGTGCTTGGAGGCCTCGGCCCTGCTCACTTGGGGTTTCGGGGGCTGCTCCCCAGGGTGGCCTCTTGCTCACCCAGCAGCTCCAGAGCCACGCCGGCCTGAGGCGCACCTTCACCAGGCCTGAACCCCTGCCAGCTGTGCCCTGGCAGGCTGTGTCCCTTGGCCCGGGGGCGCCTGGAGAGCTGCTGAGGTCTCCCATGCACTCGTTCATCGCTCCTCTGATATATTCCTCATGTTAAACTCCTACTTAACCTGCTACATGCCTTCTGCCTCCTCAGTTCAGTTCAGTTCAGTCGCTCAGTTGCGTCCAACTCTTTGCGACTCTATGTATGGACTGCAGCACGCCAGATCCTCTGTCCTTCTGGAGTTTACTCAAAACTCATGTCCATCGAGTCAGTGATGGCATCCAACCATCTCATCCTCTGTCACCTCCTTTCCCTGCCTTCAATCTTTCCCAGCATCAGGGTCTTTTCTAATGAGTCAGCTCTTCACTTCATGTGGCCAAAGTATTGGAGTTTCAGTGTCAGGATCAGTCCTTCCAACGAATATTCAGGACTGATGTCCTTTAGGAAGGACTGGTTGGATCTCCTTGCAGTCCAAGGGACTCTCAAGTCTTCTCCAACAGCACAGTTCAAAAGCATCAGTCTTCGGCGCTCAGCCTTCTTTATGGTCCAACTCTTCTGGTAGCACTGGGACAGCTCCCTTTCATGTTGCACATAAAGACTTCGTGATCAATGACCCCCATGGTCAGGAACTTCCGTAAATTAGGGTGACTGATCTTCTCCAGTGAAGCCGAGCCTCTCCACGTCTTCAGAGGCTGCTCCAGAGGCCCCTGGATGTGCGTCCCGTGACGCTGTCCGCTGCTTTCGTGGGGCTCATTCTGCACTACGGAGAGTTGTCATCACAGATATGCATACAAACCTGTGTTTTCTTCTACCCTTGCTGTTTTTCCTTTCTGGAAGTAATGAGAATTTATGAAGAAAATATTAATTACATTTAATATTTTAACTTCATTCTTGAGGACTTATCTGAAGAAAACTGTTTAAAAATCACCAAGTTACACTTTTTTTAAATGAAGAAAGTTCTAAGTATTATTTGATGGAGCAAGTTTCAGTGTATCACACTGACATAACAGCATAAACTGAGAGGAAAAATGCATGGTGTTGCTCGTGGCCTAGAAACCTGCTCACTGTGAGTTGGAATCAGGTGAAGCAAGATTATGCAATCATTAAGAATGGGCTTCATGGTGATGTAGGAACCAACACAATATTGTAAAACAATTATCCTTCAGTGAAAAAGAAATACATCAGAAAAAAAAAGAAGAAGAATGGGCTTCCCTGGTGACTCAGACAGTAAAGAATCCACCTACAATGCAGGAGACCCAGGTTCAATCCCCGGGTCAGGAAGATCCCCTGGAGTAAAGGAATGGTACCCACTCAAGTATTCTTGTGTGGAAAATTCCATGGACAGAGAATCCTGATGGGCTACAGTCCCACAGTCCATGGGATTACAGAGAGTCAGACACAACTGAGTGACTAACACTTTCACTTTTTTTTTTTTCCACAAGAAGGGGCAGCTCCTAGGGCCGACAAGCCAGCCTGTCACATCCTATTTCTGCAGAAGTCGTGAGACTCTGGGCAAGACACAGGACGCTGTGACCCACAGTAGAGGGGTGCTAGGGCTTACCCTTCTTTTGTGGTGGGTCCCCCTTCCCTCCCCCAAGGCCCCCCGCGGGTGCCTTCACTGGCAGAGGGCAGCTCTACAGGAGCAGAACCCTGGCTTATGCTTCCTGAACAGGAGAAAAAAAAAGAGAAGTCACTGCGTTTAGAGGAAACCAAGGCGAGCCTGCTGTTTCCCGGACAGGGATGCTAGCACCTCCCTGGCGGCCGCCCACTGCAGACACGGCCCTGGGAAGCCCCTGGGTGAAGAGAAGGGACTCGAGTGCGGGGAACACTCGGCAGGCTCAGTGGCTCGGGGCCTCGCCCTTCCCAACAGCAGAGTGAAAAGCAGGCATGAGGCACGGACACAGAAGGAAAAGGGCATGAGAAACTAGCTTTGTTGACGTGGTCCTGTTCCCTTTGGCATTGTTCCTTGGGCTTGCTACCTACCTGTACGTGTGCACGTGTAAGGATATTTGCGTACGAGGACTGGGCAACAAGCACTGTCCGTCTGTTTTCAGAAGACCAAGCAAGAGAGCTCTTCCTGCCACCGCCACCTCTGCCTCTCTCCTCTGCCAGAGGTGCGCGCGAGTAGTCGCTGTCCTCGCTGCCGGCCACTGGGAGGACACGGCATCTCCCCCACATGCCCCATGGTGCACAGCTCTGCACCTCCCGGGGACACCCTGTGAACGCCAGCTCTGAGCTGCCAGCGGCCCCGCCCCGAGGCATCCTTCATCCGTGGACAGGATGGCTTTGTTTCTTCTTTTCCAACTCTTGTCCGCTTTTGCCTTCTTGTGTTTTTAGGGGAACTTCCTATACCACAGCTGGACATCCTTATCTCATTACTAATCTTAATGTGAATGCTTTTAAGGATTCACCATTAGTATGAGGAATCATCGATGAATTTCTCCATTATTTGTATGCATGTATTAAGGTAAGCATCTTTTAAACTTCAATCTGTTGACTCTGTAAATCTTAGCTATTGCTTTCCTGATTGTAAACTAACCATGCTTTCTTGGGAAACCTACTTGGCCATTGTGTGTTATCTTTTTTATATCTCCATGAACTATGTTTGCTAATAGTGGATTTTGCATTTATGTTGATGAGTTGAGATTAGCCTGTAATTTTCTTTCCTCTTTCCTTGTCAGATTTTAACATGAAACTTAACCTCAAAAAATGAGTTGGTAGTGCAGCCTCTTTCTCTGTATCCTGGATTAACTTGATTAAGAGTGAAATTGTTTGTTCCTTGAATGTTTGGTAGAACTGTCCTGTAGAGCCATCTGGATGTGAAGTTCTGACTTGACTTTATGGTTCTGAATTAGGTAAGGAAGGCATACCCAGTCTCTCCTGCCCAGTGCAGCTGTAAAGCCTGCAGAGATGCTTGAAGTGAAGTCGCTCAGTCGTGTCTGACTGTTCACAACTCCGTGGACTGTAGTCACCAGGCTCCTCCGACCATGGGATTCTCCAGGCAAGAATACTGGAGTGGGTTGCCATTTCCTTCTCCAGGGGATCTTCCACACCCAGGAATCAAACCCAGGTCTCCCGCATTGCGGGCAGATGCTTTAACCTCTGAGCCACCAGGGAGAGATGCTTAGAGAAGCTATTACAGGAATGTAGCAAATGAAGCTGCAGACGGATTGGGGACGGCCAGCGCTCGAAGTCCTGCTGGCCTGGCAATGGGCTTACCATTTTTTCCCTCCAGAATCCCCCTGAACTCACCGCAGACCCAGACCCTGAAGTAGGCATAGACTGCAGACAGAACTTCTCCAAGAGAAGCCCTCTGGCTCTGGTCTGAATGGCAAGAATGAGAATTACTCCTTTTCAGGGAGAGTGTGAAATATTCTGTTCTTTTTCTGTGGCAATCCAGCTTGCAAAGAATCCTGCGATGGCAATTAATGAAGCCTGTGATATCCCACAGCCTTCCTCTCCAGTCAGTGGCACCGTGGTCCCGAGAGGCTGGGATCAGATCCCGTGACTCTTTCCGTTTATCTCCTCCCATCTCCTGACTCCAGCCAGGGGTGCCCTTAGTGGGGCATGTGTCAGCGTCTGTGAAATTAAAGTCCCAGCTGTCTGCACACTGGAAATAAGGTCCCATAGTACCACAGAGTACTGGGGAGACCACGGAGAGGCAGAGAGAGGAGCACAGGAAATTCATACCCTCAGGGTGCCTGTGAACTCCTGGGCTCACCTGCAAGCTACCACCGTGTAGCTCTGACTCCCGAAGGCCCAGGACCGAGAGCCGAGCACGGCTCAGCTTCCAGACTGGACACTAGGTGGCGCACACGCGCTGCGTCGGAACAGCCCGGCCGCGGTTTTAAGACCCGCACCGCCTGGAACCACAGCCCACGGATGGCCTCTGGGACTCCCGGGCTGAACTAAGCAGGTTTAAAGGGAAAGTGAAAGTCGCTCAGTCGTGTCTGACTCTTTGCAACCCCGTGGACTACACAGTTCACGGACTTCTCCAGGCGAGAATAATGCAGTGGGTAGCCTTTCCCTTCTCCAGGGGATCTTCCCAATCTAGGGATCAAACCCAGCTCTCCCTCATTGCAGGTTGGTTACCTGCTTTAAAAAAAAAAAACAAAAACCAAAAAACAGAATTCTCCATGGGATTTCAGTAAGACCCAGGGTTTCATGACATACTATGAAACATAGCTAGAACACAGTTCAAAACTAACTGCTTGGCGTTCAAAGAACCAGGAAGATCTCAAATTGCATGGAAAAGAAAATCAAGAGATGCAGACACCAAGAGGACACCGGTGTGAGGATGAGCTGACACAGAGGCTTCACCTGGGGAAGATCCCACAGGCTGCAGGGCAACCAAACTCATGTGCTGCCACTGCTGAGCCTCTGCCCTGGAGCCCGGGAGCCACAGCTGCTGAAGCTCCCCAGCCCTAGAGCCTGTGCGCCGCAGCAAGAGTGAGAAGCCTGCAGACCGCAATGAAGAGCAGGCCCCGCGCGACAACTGGAGAAAGGCTGTGCGAAGCAAGAGACCCAGAACAGCCAGAAGTAAATGAGTACAGTAGTAACTCATGGGCCAAAGAGGAAGATGAGAGAAATTAGAAAGCATCTGGAACAAGTGAAAATGAAAATACAACATGAAAACTTGTGAGATCCGGCTAGACAAGTGGCTAGGGAGAAATTCATAGCATTCAGTGCTTATATTAGAAAAGAAGGTCTTGAATCAATCTAAGCATCCACCTTAAGAAGCAATAATAAAAAGAGCTACATACACCCAACAGAAACAAAAGGAAGGAAATAATAAAGATAGGAGTAGAAGTGACATAAAAAAAACAAAACCAATGGAGAAAATCAACTAAATTCAATGCTGGTTCTCTAAAACAATAGTGAGATTGATAAACCTCTAGAAAGACTGAGAAAGCAACACAGGAAAAGACACAGATTATTGATATAATTATTAAAGCCAGGCTATCACTACAAACCTGCAGACAATAAAAACCTAAGATGCCAGTAACACTATCACCATCCTCACACACACACACACTTTAGATGAAATGGATCAGCTCCTAAGATGCCAGTAACACTACCAACACCCTTACACACATACACTTTAGATGAAATGGATCAACTCCTTGAAAACTACAAACCACTAAAATGTGCCCAAGTTGCAACAGACAGAATTAATAGTCCTATGATTACCAAAGAAAGCGAATTTATAACCTTTCAAAAAAGAAGTCTCTAAGTCCATATAGTTTTACTGGTGAGTTCTAGCCACTATTTAAATGAGGAAAAAACGAATTCTACACAATCTGATTCAGAAAATAAAAGAGAGAATATTTCCCAACTCCTTTTACAAAGCTAACATTACCATAACAGCAATTAAGTAAATAAATAATTATTCTATCTCATGATACCTGTGGCATATCACTATACCACTGTGTGTTTTTAACATAAAAGCAAAAATTGTGAGCAAAAAGTTTGCAAATGAGACCCAGTGACTTATCAGTTCAGTCTCTCAGTCATGTCCAACTCTTTGCCACCTCATGGACAGTAGCATACCAGGCTTCCCTGTCCATCACCAACTTCTGGAGCTTACTCAAACTCACGTCCATCGACTCACTGATGCCATCCAACCATCCATCCTCTGTCGTCCCCTTCTCCTCCTGCCTTCAATTTTTCCCAGCATCAGGGTCTTTTCAAATGAGTCAGTTCTTCACATCAGAAAGCCAAAGTATTAGAGTTTCAGCTTTAGCATCAGTCCCTTCCAAAGAATATTCAAGACGGATTTCCTTTAGGATGGACTGGTTGGATCTCCTTGCAGTCTAAGGGACTCTCAAGAGTCTTCTCCAACACCACAGTTCAAAAGCATCAATTCTTCACTGCTCAGCTTTTTTATAGGCCAAGTCTCACATCCATACATGACTACCGGAAAAATCATAGCTTTGACTAGACTGACCTTTGTTAGCAAAGTAATATCTCTGCTTTTTAATAACGCTGTCTTAGTTAGTTAGTTCAGTTGCTCAGTCGTGTCCGACTTTTTGCGACCCCATGAATCGCAGCACGCCAGGCCTCCCTGTCCATCACCAACTCCCAGAGTTCATTCAGACTCGCGTCCATCGAGTCAGTGATGCCATCCAGCCATCTCATCCTCGGTCATCCCCTTCTCCTCCTGCCCCCAATCCCTCCCAGCATCAAAGTCTTTTCCAATGAGTCAACTCTTCGCATGAGGTGGCCAAAGTACTGGAGTTTCAGCTTTAGCATCATTCCTTCCAAAGAAATCCCAGGGCTGATCTCCTTCAGAATGGACTGGTTGGATCTCCTTGCAGTCCAAGGGACTCAAGAGTCTTCTCCAACACCATAGTTCAAAAGCATCAATTCTTTGGTGCTCAGCCTTCTTCACAGTCCAACTCTCACATTCATACAAGACTACTGGAAAAACCATAGCCTTGACTAGACGGACCTTAGTTGGCAAAGTAATGTCTCTGCTTTTGAATATGCTGTCTAGGTTGGTCATAACTTTCCTTCCAAGGAGCAAGTGTCTTTTAATTTCTTGGCTGCAGTCACCATCTGCAGTGATTTTGGAGCCCCAAAAAATAAAGTCTGACACTGTTTCCACTGTTTCCCCATCTATTTGCCATAAAGTGATGGGACCAGATACCATGATCTTCGTTTTCTGAATGTTGAGTTTTAAGGCAACTTTTTCACTCTCCTCTTTCACTTTCATTAAGAGATTTAGTTCTTCTTTGCTTTCTGCCATAAGGGTGCTGCCATCTGCATATCTGCGGGCGTGCTTAGTCGCTTCAGTAGTGTCTGACTCTCTGTGACGCTATGGACCATGGCCTGCCAGGCTCCTCTGCCCATGGGATTCTCCAGGCAAGAATAACGGAGTGGCCATATCCTTCTCCTGGCATATCTGAGGTTATTGCTGTTTCTCCCAGCAATCCTGATTCCAGCTTGTTTCTTCCAGCCCAGTGTTTCTCATGATGTACTCTGTATGTAAGTTAAATAAGCAGGGTGACAATATATAACCTTGATGTACTCCTTTTCCTATTTGGAACCAGTCTGTTGTTTCATGTCCAATTCTAACTGTTGCTTCTTGACCTGCATACAGATTTCTTAAGAGGCAGGTCAGGTGGTCTGATATTCCCATCTCTTGAAGAATTTTCCACAGTTTTTTGTGACCCACACAGTCAAAGGCTTTGACATAGTCAATAAAGGAGAAGTTCATGCTTTTCTGGAACTCTTGCTTTTTTGATGACCCAATGGATGTTAGCAATTTGATCTCTGGTTCCTCTGCCTTCTCTAAATCCAGCTTGAACATCTGGAAGTTCACAGTTCAAATACTGTTGAAGCCTGGCTTGGAGAATTTTGAGCATCACTTTGCTAGCGTGTGAGATGAGTGCAATTGTGTGGTAGTCTGAGCATTCTTTGGCATTGCCTTTCTTTGGGATTGGAATGAAAACTGACCTTTTCCAGTCCTGTGGCCACTGCTGAGTTTTCTAGATTTGCTGGCATTGAGTGCAGCACTTTCACAGCATCATATTTTAGCATTTGAAATAGCTCAACTGGAATTCCATCACCTCCACTAGCTTTGTTCGTAGTGATGCTTTCTAAGGCCCACTTGACTTCACATNAGTGAAGTGACACACACACAAAAATCTCATATTTGGATCACCACTGCTTTCTGAGAGATTCTGATCAAAAAGGGGAAATGTAAAAAACAAACACACAAGAAACAAATCTCAAAGAGTCAGGAGAGCAGAAAGGCTGGAGCATCTTTTCTAGCAGAAATCGTTTTTTTTTTCCCCCTGGCAACGATTCAGCCAATGAAAAGCAATGGACTTTTAAAACATCTCTCCAACTTCCTTTTCTCCCATAAAGGTGTCCTCTCCATTTTTGTTGGGAACTTGCATGCAAGTTCCCAGGGTGGCAGACCTCAAATTGCAATTTTTTCATAATAAACTTGTTTATGCTACAGAAATAGTTGGCAGTCAGTTTATTTTAGGCAGACAATATGTGGTGGCATCTCATTGGTTTTTCCAAGTTAGTTTCCTAATATCCTATAATATTGAGCATCTTTTCATATACTTACTTGTCATTTGTATCGTGAGGTGTCTGTTGAGATCTTTTGCCCATTCTCAATTGCATTTTAACTTCTCTTGCATTTTTAGTATATTTGGATAACAATATTTTATCAGCTATGTTTTCTGCAAATATTTTCTCAGTTTGTGGCATCTCATTATCTCATCTTTTTATAGTATGTAATCATGCTATATATATAATTAACTTTTCATCATAACACTATAGCAACCATTTCCCATTTTGCTTCAGACTTCCCAACCATCCTCGTATAATGCTGCTTCCTCCGCAGCCCCACAGAAGAGATTATCCCCACTTTGCAGGTGAAGGAGATAAATGCCTGGGAGCTTGCTGCCTAGGGTTCCCGCGCTGCTGACCTGCAGAGCTCAGAATCCCCCGGGGAAGCAGCCCATCGCCTCAGGCCCTGCCTGCCGCGCCCGGCAGGTTTCTTTGAGTGGTTTCTGTGACTGGGCATTTCCTCTGTCCTCTCGGCCTCCCAAACCGCTCTGAGAGCACGATCCTCAGTCTGAGGGCGTCCCGCGGTTTCAGAACCGGCCCGGAGGCCTCTCCAGCCGCGGGGCGGGCGCTCTCCCCACCCTCCTCCGGGGCAGGAACGGAGGCGGAGCGAGCAGTCCACGCCCTCGGCCGGCCGGGCTCCCTCAGTCGGAGCGCGGGCGGCGCGGACACCGGATTGGTGTCCCGGAGCGCCGACCCCGGAGCGCGGGGCCCCAGCGGGCCCACTCCGCGAGGAGCCCGAGCGCGCCGACCACTGGACAGCACGCGACGGACGGCGGGCCCGCGGAGCCGGGCGCGGTGAGGGCAGGGCGGGGCGGGGCGGTCTCCGTCCGCCTCCCAGCCGACGGCTCCGCCCCGGAGACCCCTAACCGGGCCCGCGTGCCATCCCGGCCTGCGCCGGCCAGGTCCTGCCGGGCGTCGGAGCAACTCTAGGCTGCCGCCGCCTCCTTCCTCACCCGGCCTGGGGCCTCAGGAAGTATCCCGCGAAAGCGAAAGCGAATCTCTCGGTGCGTCAGCGCGGGACCGCCGGGCCCAGACCCGTCTCTGGGGCAGGCTTCCGGCAGGGGGCGGGGCTCCTGCTTCCGGTGGGTGGGGGGCGGGCGACGCGGCTCCCGGAGGTCGGGCGGTGGGCGTGGCCCGCGGCGTTCCTGGAGGTCGGGCGGTGGGCGTGGCCCGCGGCGTTCCTGGAGGTCGGGCGGTGGGCGTGGCCCGCGAGTTCCCGGAAGTCAGACGGTGGGCTTTTAGGGTGGTGGGCGTGGCCCGCGAGTTCCCGGAAATCGGGCGCCCAACTGCCCGCTGTCGGCGGTCCCGGCTGCGTCTCGTTTAGCCGGGAGTTTGGGTCTGGCGGGACCGGGCGGAGATTTGGCTCCGGCGCGATAACTGCGTGTCGTGGAGACGGCCCGCCACGTGGTTTGCGCTGTGGTGTCGGGGGAGGTGGCAGGTCTTCCCTGCGACGTCGTTACGAACTTTCGCCGCCGCTGGTCACGCGGGCGCCGTGGGGCAGGGCCTCTGACGGGGGCGCCGGGGCCGCCGCTGCTCGCGACGCCGGCAGACGCCTTCCCGCGCCGTCTTCGACGAGAGCTGGGAAAGAAGGGTCGACGGGCACGGCGGGGAGGGCGTCGTCCCCCGATGGCGC
This sequence comes from Aepyceros melampus, assembly GCA_006408695.1. Lineage (NCBI taxonomy): Eukaryota > Metazoa > Chordata > Mammalia > Artiodactyla > Bovidae > Aepyceros > Aepyceros melampus. The sequence continues at coordinate 303,072 of SJXQ01001104.1, forward strand.
CTGCTTTTACGAAGTGGCTGAGCGCACACACGCTCTTGTAGCCTCTTCAGAGTTTTGGAGAGGGTCAGCGCCACCCCTCTTTCCTCACACTGGACAGCCTCCCACAGAGGCGGGGTTGGCTGTTCATTACTTTGTCTCTCGCTGTTCCTTCGTGTCTTCCTTGCTCGGAGCTCTTGTGTGTCCTGGACAAAGCCCGAGGCCCGTTACACTCAAGCGACTTTGCAGTAGAACCGCTATTACTTCTCCCTCCATTCACACATGAAAAATCGAGGCAGGAGTGACTTCTTAATTGATCTGCATTTTGTGACCATCAGGTACGTAGGTGCAAGAGTGGGGAGGAAATTGTAGTCAATTATAAACTTGGGAAACTGCCCCTTCCTAAACACAAAAGGTAGAGGAAGCTTGTTTAAAACATTTGAGGTATCTCATCATTGTAATTATTATTACTGGTAAAACAACTATAATGATTAACTGTAATTTGCATGTTTCATTGAGCACCACAGATATATTTCACTTTCAGGATTGTGAATATTCACGAGAAAAAAGAAAAATCCCTAAATAACAGTTTCCAAAATTGAAAACTTCTCTTGGATGCTTATTAATCAACAACAGGGTAATACCACCAGTATGAGCTGGGAATTTGAAAAAGCACAGCTTCCCATGCTATGGTTGGATGTTATACTTCGGCAAAAATGATCGTGTTAACCTGGTAGAATATTGATTTTGAACCACATGTTTTCATATGTTTTTAAAATTTAGTCTTTACTTTCCCCATGTTTTTGAATGTAGCATACTTATTTAGTATAGGTGAGCAGAAATTTGAATCTGATTTTAACAAAGACAAATTATTGTTTGCTCTCTGGAGAAGTAGCATGTGTTAGTGAACTGATCGTGGAAATTTGAGTGAAGACATTAAGACTCAATTCTGGGATCTATTACTCTAGGTGAATCATTAAACTCCAAATTTTAGTTTCTTAATTTGTAACTTGGAGCCGATGTATTAATAAGTTGGTACTTCAGAGGGCCATCATGTGCAAGACAACACTGGGTTGAACTCTTTGAAGTTTTCTCTCTTGCTCAGAGCTCTTGTTTATCTGAGGCAAAGCATCAAGCAGTTAAAGAACCTTGAGAAATTCCCATTGGATGCCTGAGTAAAATCAGAGTTCCATCTGCAGAGGAAAAGGGGGTCATGATAGTTGGGTAGCCAGCATTTTCTGTCAGACTCATCATGTATGGTCCTCACTGAAACATTGAAAAAAATCGCCCTCAACCACTTAAAGGTAAAATGAAATTTTTTTAACTTAAAAAAATTATTTATTGTGATACACAGAAAAGAACACACATCATAACTGTCTGACTCTCTTGTCCTGAAGTGAACATTAAGAAGAAACAAGTATTGCCATCACTCCCTGACACTTCCTTTCCTTCCCTGCCTCCTGCCTCCAGCTCGTAGTAACTACTACCCTGTTAATATTGTAGATTAATTTTCCCTGGCTTTTTGATGTCATATATTGTTAGTTATTTGTATTCTTCCCCAGTTTTACTGAAGTATAGTTGACAAAATTGAATGTAGATATGAATATTTTTTATATAGACTTACAGATAACTTGTGAAGCTTCTTGGAATTTCCAGTTAATTTCAGTGGAGATTTGCTTCCTTAAATCCCTGAATTAAGTACACTTATGGAAAAACATTTTGAAAATCCATTAAAATAGACCGTTATATTCTCTGTTGAAAGTACTTGGTCATAAGATGATATGACAGGTTAGTGTGTGTTCATTAATTACTCTGTAACATGACTTTACAGTGTGACTTTCTCCTTGCCTACTTTCAGAGTTTCTGTGACTCTTGGGTATCTAAGCCACTCACCAGTCCCTCCTAAGATATTCAGTACTTATAGAGTTGAATCATTCATGGGGGAATGGCCTGGGGTGGGGGCAATAAAAACAAAAGAAGTCATTGGAAACCATGCAAAAAGTGCGTGAGCTGAAGTGAGAGCAGGCTAAACCAGCAAACCACAGACTGAGGAGAGCCAGCTGGGGCCAGGAGCCAGCCTCACAGAGCGCTGCAGGCCCCTCTCCCTGGAGCTGCATCGCTCCTGCAGGAGGCAAGGCAGGTCCTAGTTGGTCTTGGCAGCTCCGAAGAGAGGAAACTTGGCTTGAAGGACAGAGAGCAGGCAGAAGTCCTCATCGAGCTGAATCTTAATACCCTGCGGTCATAGTTCAGGGCATGGTCCTAACTCCTTCCTGTTCTGTACTGTCTGGGAGCCGTTTTTAATGTTACTAAACATTCATGCTGTGCTTAGTCCCCAGGTGTGTCCGACTCTTTGCGACCCTGTGGACTGTAGCCCACCAGGCTCCTCTGTCCATGGGATTGTCCAGGCAAGAATACTGGAGTGTGTTGCCATGCCCTCCTCCAGGGGACCTTCCCGACCCAGGGCTTGAACCTAGGTCTCCCACATTGCAGGCAGATGTTTTACCAGCTAAGTCACCAGGAAAACCTAAGAATACTGGAGTGGGTAGCCTATCCATTCTGCAGGGGAGCTTCCTGACCCAGGAATCGAACCAGGGTCTCCACATTGCAGGCAGATTCTTTACCAGCTGAGCTCCTGGGGAAGGCCACTAAACATTCACATATCACATCACTTTTGAAAACTGGGTGACGTTCATGACGTGAGCGAGCCTTAACTTGCTCTCCCATGTTACGTGTGTCAGCTGCATTACGTGCTTTTGCTGCCCTCTCTAATGTTACTGGTAATATCCTTGGGCATAATCTGTATCAGTGTCTCTGATTTGATTCCTTAGGATAAAGAGTTACTGAGTGAGGAACTCCCTTTTAAAAAAGAAATTTTATTATAAAGGTAACTTGGGTAAAAATTGCAAAATGTAATAAATGTGTAAAGAAGAAATAAAAGTCACCTGACCACCCAGATGTCCTTGCTAACATTTAGGTGTCTTTCACTGTGTCTGCTTTTCCTGTACATATAGCTATATGTGTACCTAGCCATCTACCTGTTAGTGTATTGACTATATAATACTGCATTTTATGAATGTGCTATAATTCACTTAACTTTGTTTTTGGATCATTAAATAGTTCTTTTTTTAAAATATGCATTCAGTGGCCACCTGCCTTATGCCAGGTTATGTGCTGGGCACTCTAGATAGCGCATGAGACAGTTTCCTGCCTTCTGTGAGCTTAATTGAAATAACTCCCAAATTATAGCTGTCTAACTGTTTCAGAGTACTGGGTGCTGTGAAAATGTCTAATGGGAAGACATAAGGATGGCTTCCCTGAGGAAATGACAGCTCGGAGACCTCAAGGAGGAGCATTTTTAGCCAGGAAAAGAATGTGCCCTCAGAAGCTTGTGGGGGAGAGTGGACACCCCCACCCCGCTTCACAAGGACTGGTCCATAGGGAGCTGCTGAGAAGAGTGGATCCCAGCGGCACACCCCCATTCTCACAGCCTGGGGAACAGCGTGAACTTGACGGGTAGGGCTAGACGGGCGGGCCAGACGTAGCCAGAACCACCGAGCAGGCACCGGTGTGCGTTCACATGGTCTTTTCATACACTTCTCACCAGTCTGTGAGGCAGTCGTTATTGTTTCCTTTTGCAAATGAGGAAACGGGCTTATGTAAGTTACCCAAGGGCTGATAAAGTAGAGCTAGAGTTCATATGGGAGAAAAGCCTGTGCGCTTGTCACTGTCGTGCCAGCTTCTAGTAGCTCACCTCGGGCCCTGCCTCCCCCGCCCCCACCATGGTAATGCCCTTTACTGGGCAGCCTCCCCACACCCTGTGTCTCTGCCCCAAAGATGTGCTGCTTTCCAGAGGGCACTTCCTCTTACTTGGAAATGTCTCATGTTACGGGAAAATGGCTCGTAGTGTTATCTGCCGTGCAGTAGCAGGGCCCACCAAAGACTTTGTGCAGGATATAGAAGGTTGGTTACCTGAGCCAGACTATGGCAGGCCACTGACAGGACTGCTCCCAGCTTAGGCATTTCCAGAAACCCCTTCAGCCACTTAAAAGCTTCCCATCCCAACATTTTATTAAAAATTTCAAAGTGCAATGTTAGGTTTTACACCCGCAGCTAACATCATACTAACAATGAAAAACTGAAAGCTTCTTAAGATCAGGAATAAACAAGGAATTCCTTGGTGGCCCAGTGGTTAGGATTCTGCACTCCCACTGTTGAGGGCCTGAGTAGAATCCCTGTCCAGGAGCTAAGATCCCACAAGCCATATGTGTGGTGCTGCCAAACAAAACAAATCGGGAACAAGACCAGGGTGCCCACTCTTGCCTCTCTATTCAACATAGTATTAGAAGTTCTGGCCAGATCCATTAGGCCAGAAAAGCATGTGAATGGGAAAGGAAGAAAGCAAGCTGTCACTGTTTGCAGATCATGTGAGAGACACAGAAACCTAAAACATTCCATCAGAAAACTTAGAACTAAGGAACAATTTCAGCAATGTTGTAGGGTACAAAGTCACCAAGTAAGCAAATGTTAGTCTTTAGTCTTATCTGTCTCTTTGCAACCCCATCAGCTGTAGCCCACAAGGATCCTCTATCCATGGGATTCTCCAAGCAAGAATACTGGAGTGGGTAGCCATTCTCTTTTCCAGTGGATCTTTCCAACCCAGCGATTGAACCTGGGTTTCCCACATTGCAGACAGCTTTTTTACCATATAAGCCACCAGGGAAATCAGTATACAAAAGTATTTTGCATTTCTATATACTAATAAAATGTGCTATCAGAGAAATTAAGAAAACAATTCCATTTATAATTGCATCAAAAAGAATAAAATACCTCAATAAATTTAACCAGAGAAGTAAAAGACATGTAATCAAAAACTATCATATATTTAGGAAAGAAACGAGACACAAATAAAAATAGTCCATTTTCATGGATTGGGAGAATTAATATTGTTATACACTCCATGCTACAGATTGAGTGCAGTTCCTGTAAAAATTCCAATGACATTTTTCACAGAAATTGAACATATAATCCTAAACTTTGTATGGAACCACAGAGACCCCAAGTCATCAAAGCAATCTTGAGAAAGAACAAAGCTGGAGATACCACATTTCCCAGTTTCAAACTGTCTTACAAAGCTATAGTGATCCAAACAGTGTGGTTCCAGCATAAACACATACGTGTCGGTCAGGGGAAGAGAACAGAGCCCAGAGAAACACACACATACTGATCATTAGCTTACAAAGGAGCCGAGGAGGCAGGTGGTCCCCAGCCTCAACGATGGCTAGCTTGGCCATCGCGCAGGCACATGTATAAGAGACTGCCGGGGCTTTTTTCCAAGTGAGGGGACCATTTTGTGTTTCCACCACAGATGTGTGAAATCCCTGCTCACCAGCACACGGTGTGACCTTGTTCACTCTGGACACTCTGGTGGGTGTGCATGGCTGTCACATGGTGGACCCCAAGGGTTTTCATTCTTCGTTTCAGTCTGGGGAAAATAAATGAAGGGGAGAAGGAGGAAGCAAACAGTTGTGTTTGTGTATATATCGTACACTTCATGGCCAGTTCCTCACCTTTCCACATCTTCCTGTCCTTTTTAGATCGTGCATTGTTCTTTTCATAGCCTTCTAATTTATTTTTGTTGTTCATAATTACTTTTAAGCCTGTTTATTCTAAAGCTATTCAGCAGTTTAATCACCTGAACTTCTTTGGTGCCTAATACAGCTTTTCCTAATATCTGTGGGACTTGACTCATTGTGAACTTTTTTTGTTTGCTTTTTTTGTTGGGTTAGGGTTAAAGGGAGCTCATGTTAAGTTAGGCTTTATTTGTGGGACTCTTGTCTGGCTTGGAGGTGTTTTGTTTTCTTTAGCCTTATAACCCAGAGATGTCATCAGCCTGTGACCATTTTCTATATAAAAGTTCTTAATTTGGGGGATCTTGACCATGAGAGATAAGAGGAGTATAAATTTAAAGCCCAAATCTATTAGAAGACAGGCCCAAGGTTATGAACTGACACAGAATTTTTATTCATTCCCCAATCCCAGTCTAAGACAAGTTCTTTTGCTGTTGAGTAGCTTTTTTGGTTGTCCACCCTTTCACCGTGGGGTAGGGGGCACACTGAGAAGTATGGTGGTACAGGGGGAGTCTTTGTTCCAACCCTCCTTTCTTGTATGTCCTGACCTCAGCTCCAGCCTCTGGCTGAGTTTTAAACCCTGACCTTTGGATGCTGAGGTTGGCGGTGCCCCACCAGGCCACTGTCTTGGTCAGCTTGGCTCCTGTAACAGATTGCCATAGATGGGGTGGCTTAAACAGCAGACAGTGATTCTCTCTCTTCTGGAGGCTGAAAGTGCAGCAAGTCTGGTGTCTGGTGCCGGCCCGCTTGCTGGTTTGCAGATGCTGGCCGCCCTCTTGTACTCTCACTGGGGAAGAGGCAGAGACTGCCTCTCTTGTGTCTGTTATAAGGACTCAAATCTCATTTATGAGGCCGCGTTCATAGCCTAATCACTGCCCAGCCCCACGTCCTTCTCATACCGTCACACTGGAATTTGGGCTTCAGTGTACGAATCTGGGGAGACACACTCACTCCACAGAAGCGGTCACATGGCCCTGCCCATGGCCTGCTTGCCTTCAGTCCCTAGAGGCCTTTTCCTTTCTGCTGAGCCTACCTGTGCATTTGATTGCATGTTTGCATTACTTTACCCAATATATACGGGCCCTTTATAAGAGGAGTTTTTAGATTTTCCTAATCTTCCATGTTTGTAGAAATGAAAGCCTAAGGAAGAAAGATTGTGGTCTTCTGTGATTCCTGGCAATAGGAAAAACATTCATCTTAGAGACTATAAATCTATCTTCATAAAATATAGGTACACCAAGCACGTGGCGGAGCATCTATACGCTGTTTGAGTGACGACTTGCCTGTACTGGCGTGTCCGCTTTTCTTCACAGGGCTGTGTGTTTTCGGGACATTCTGACGCTTCAGAAGGAAAGCGGCCATGTCCTTGGACGACATTAAGATGAGCCCCACGGACTTCCTGGAGCAGGCTGACCTGGACAGTGGGGGCTTCGGGAAGGTGTGTCTGTGTTTACACAGATCCCACGGGCTGGTGATCCTGAAGAAGGTGTACACGGGCCCCAAGCGCACCGAGTGAGTCAGGGCAGAGTTGGGCAGGCCACGTGCTGCGCCAGGGCGGTGGAATCGGGTGGCACAGCCTTTATGAGACAGACCTGGGTGCAAGGGTCAGCCCTGCGGCTTCGCGTCGGATGGCCCTGCAGGGCGGCCATTGACATCCCTGATTCACGAGGATTCAGACGCCGGCTAGGGGAGAGCTCCGAGCTGGTAAATAGCAAGAAAACTGAAGAGGAGGAGGCAGCGAGGCGGTGGCCCAGAGCGATGCGGGCCGCTGGGGAGAGGAGGGAGGAGCACGCGGGAGGGGCGAGGGCCGGCCC
>SJXQ01001104.1:311325-326937 GCA_006408695.1 Aepyceros melampus
GCCTCGCCCGGCCTGCCAGCCCCTGTGCCTCAGACTCCTGTGCGAATGGCTGGTGGCTTGGATTTTCTCAAGAATGACAGCCCTGAATGAGGAAGGTTTCCAACAGCAAGATTCATCCTGTTTACCAAAGCCAAATAATTTTCATGCATTTTTTAAAAGTGTAGGTACCTGGACTTTCCCGGTGGTCCAGTGGTTGAGACTCCCTGCTTCCACTTCCGGGGGCAGTGGAAGGGGGTTTGATCCCCGTTTGGGGAACTAAGATCTCCGCTTGCCCTGTAGGGCGTCAAAAAAGCATATGCGCCTGTTAAGAGCAAGGCCTGTACTGTTTGCTCAGGAAGCAGTAGCAAGTGTGACAGAGACAGGTAACGGGCGCAGGGCGGGATGTGAGCGTCTGGTGTGGTGGTGTGTTGACAGACACGCCCTCAGCGAGCTGTGGGAACACAGCGGAGGACCCTACCCCTGCAGGATGGTCAGGCCGCGTCTTTGGGGCCTGCCGGAAGGGAAGCTGCTGTCTCTGTCCTCAGGTCCGGATCCAGTTCTCTTGAAGGAAGCTGGTGCTTTGGCCCCTTTGAGTCCCTTTCTGTCTCCCATTTCAGGTCAGCATCCCCCTGTCCGTGAAAGGGCGGATCATCATGGAGACCATCGAAGGGATGCGCTACCTCCATGGAGAAGGGGTGATACACAAGGACCTCAAGCCAGAGAACATCCTGGTCGACAGTGACTTCCACATCAAGGTGAGCCACCGTCAGGGCCTCTGGGGGATTGGCGTGATTCTGATTCTCAGGGTAAGTCCTTTTTCCCAACATGACGTGTGCCAAGAGCAGAGCTAGCCCAACTCCCCCCTGGTGACGGTGGTGCCAGAAAGCTCTACCAAGGAATAAAAAGAGAGAGACTTGGTGGAGGTAGTTATCTTTATTTATTCCTTTAGGTACATCTCCTTTTTAAAAATCTGTTTCCTTTTGAAAACTCTGTGCACTGTAGTCAAAGGGAAAAGAGGGAGGGTTTTCTTTTCTCCTCTAGGTGGACCATCATGTCAAGTCCGCTTTGGCAGCAGGAATCCCAGCCGAGCACAAGGGTCTGAAAGGGGAAGTGGAATTGCGGGGAGGACGCAGGAACTGCTTACCCAGGCGTCCCTTTACCAGAAGATTCTGCTTCTAGCGCTCTGTTCCAGCCCTGGACAGGGTTTTTCTTTTTTCCTGTGTCTTTAAAAGAACGTTCTTTACATTAATAACTTACCTTTTATGATCTGGGTTAGAATTTGAGGGTTTTAGACAATCACATGCCAGAAATCATCCCCAAAAGCGGGGTTCCCTGAAGCAAAAGCGGAGCTGCTGCCCCTGGTGTCTCCACTGTAGAGCTCTGTCGCTCTGCCCTGCCGCCTCCTCCTGTGCTCTGTGTCTGAATTTGGCCTTTTTTTCTTTGCCCTTTTGTCTGTCTTTCCCCTCTTCCGCATCCCATCTTCTCTCAGGTTCAGGCTCCCAACTCAGCACCAGTGGCGCTGCAGTCCTTTTATCAGTGTGTCTTTGGGATCCTTGGAAATTCGCATCCATGGGCTTCTGGACACCTTTTGGGAAAACAGAAGGTGCAGTACCATGTGCTATACAACCCACTGAAAAGAAAGTGCCTGTTTTCCCTAGCCTCAGAAACAACAGAAAACATGCTGAGTAAATGACGAGTTAGAACAAACGTGTCTAGTTTTTCTTCTCAGGAATATCTTCTGCTTTTCTCCCCATCAACCCCCACCCCCCACCCCCAGATATTGCGTAAGAATCGAGACACCAGAATTTCACACAGACTTTTCTTAGGGGAGATTTTCCAGGCGGCTGAGGACAGATGTTTTCTACTAGTTTGTTCAGCGGTAGCTGTTTTAAACCTGTCTGGTGCAGCCGTTTCTGCAAATGTTAGAGTCCCGTCATCTACTGGATAAGCCCCCGATTTAAAGACAGCTCTGATTTGCTTGCTGCCGTCACAGAAGCATCCCGTTGGTTTGCTCTCCTGCAGATAGCTGACCTCGGCGTCGCTTCCTTCAAGACGTGGAGCAAGCTGACGAAGGAGGAGCACAACGAGCAGAGGAAGGCCGGCGGCAGCGCCGGGAAGAGCGGCGGCACGCTGCACTACATGGCCCCCGAGCACCTGAACGACGTCAACTCCAGGCCCTCCGAGAAGTCCGACGTGTTCAGCTTTGCCATCGTGCTCTGGGCGATCTTCGCCAACAAGGAGCCATACGAGAGTAAGGCATCGATAGAGGAGGGGGGCTGGGGTCCGACGGGAGTTGTCCGGTGGGATAACAGCGTGCAGTGAGGTCGTGGAGGTTTATCGCTGTTTGTCAGTGTCTGTCTCACCCACCGGACTGTGAGCTCCGCGGAGGCCGGGACCGCGTCTCATCCATTCGCTGCTCTCTCCCCGGTATTTACACACGGAACGTAGTGGTTACTCGGCAAGCGTTTGTGGAATGGATAGTAATCTCGATTTAGGAATCAGGGGTCATAGGACAGATCGGAGCTTGGATAGTGCATCTCAGCTTGCAGGGTGCTTCCTGGACAGGAAGGCTTGCCTGGTTCTCCTTATGAGGACTTTCAGGACATACACGCCATACTTTTCATCCATCCACTCACTCCTTCGTTCAGGAATTGTTTCTTTTCAGTACTTACTGTGGGCTCTTTACTTGGAACTGAGTCTATAAAGATGAGAAAGACAGGGTTTGTGCAGGAGAACAGGTACATAAGTAGCTGTTCCTCAGTGTGTTAAAATGAAGTCTCTCAGTCATGTTCAACTCTTTGCGACCCCATGGACTGTAGCCTACCAGGCTCCTCCGTCCATGGGATGTTCCAGGCAGTACTGAAATGGGTTGCCATTTCATTCTCCAGGTCAGTGTGTTAAGAACCTGAACTAATGGCCCTTCTCCTGCCTGCTCTTCCTGGGTGATTGTCAGCTCCCAGGGTTCAATCCCCTCTTTGCTGATGCTGCTCAAACCTCCAGTGGAGGCCTGGACATCCTCCTATCTGTTAGATCCAGTCCACGTACCAGAGGACCCCCCAAAGCAGTATCCCCCAAAACAAATCCATGTTCTCCATGCTGCCCGAGTGGCTCACTCAGCTCTGCTCTTACATCCAGAAAATGGTGTTACCATCCACCAACCGAGCTGCCCAACCAAGAGCCTCAGTTTCCAGACTCAGCCTTGCCCTCCCACATCCAATCAGACATCGAAACCTGTGAATTTGGGAATCCCTGGCAGTCTACTCGTTGGAACTCACACTTCCATTGCCGAGGGCTGGGATTCAGTCCCTGGTCAGGGAACTAAGATCCTACAAGCTGCACAGCGTGGCCGGAAACTGTGACCTCTGGGTAATCAGATTCAACATGCATCCACATCTCTCTGTCTCCAGAGGACCCTGTCCAGTTCACACCCTCTGTGGCGGGCACCGCTCACACTGCCGTCAAACAGGCCAATCAGGCCTCTCAATCATCTGTTTAAAATCCTTCCAAGATACCGCTGACATTCAGGATCAAGTTCAAACCCCTCAGTATGGAGCACAGGGCCCTCTCTGATTTGGCTAAGCTGTTCCTTCCCTCCCTCGCTTCAGCCAACATGCCCAGTTACACTGAGCTGGTCATAATTTCCAGACACATCTTGATTTCTGCAACTCCCAATCTATTCAGATCCTGCTTTCTTGGCCTGGAATCTTCCTCTCTGAATCTTCCTTCCCAGTTCTTTACCTGGATAACTCCTGTTTATTCTTTTGGACTCAACAAAGCCTTTTCTGACCTTCCAGTAGTGGTCCTGTCACCAGAACCCTTTGTGCTAACTTCTTGAATAGCCAGTATTGCTCTGAATTTTAAGTCACTCTTATTCAACTGAGCTCCTTCAACACAACCGCTGTCTGCTACTTGTCTCTGTATTAAAATCTGGAGTGTGGCACTGGCTTTATTTACATATTCGGTCATCTGCCAAGAGACAGCTTTGCCAATAATCTGTCTTTCCTCTGCTTGATTGTCTCTGCAAGGAACAGGTCCGCTCATCGTCCCAGGGCATTCTGCCCCTCCCTGGCATAACCGTGAGAGATCAGTGGCCTGGTCCAGGTTCTGTCACCTCCCTGCCCGAGAGGAGTGGGACCTGAACGTCTCAGCTCTCCTTCCCGTTTGCTCTGTAGACGCCATCTGTGAGCAGCAGCTGATCCTGTGCATCAAGTCTGGGAACAGGCCGGACGTGGAGGACATCATTGAGTTCTGCCCGCGGGAGGTCATCGACGTCATGAGGCAATGCTGGGCGGTGAACCCGGACGCCCGGCCCACGTTCGCGGGTGAGTCCCCTTCCTGCCGGCGCCGCCTCCCTCCCACGTGGCCGTCTTCCTAGTGAGAGGCTGACGGGCGTACTTGGAGTTTTTAGGAGACCGAGTTCCACTCCTGATTTCAAACTGATTTTCTAGATTCCAAAGGCTTTGTTCGAAGAAAAATGCCATCCCTCTGCCAAGCATGAAGGCATACAAGGTCCTTTTTGTTTCTTGGTGGTATTTTTCCCCACAGTTAAATTTTTAAAATTGTATTAAGATATACATGGCACATAATTTGCCACTGTAACCATGTTTAGGTATTCAGTTCAGTTCAGTCATGTCTGACTCTCTGCAGCCCCACAGACTGCAGCACGCCAGGCCTCACTGTCCATCACCAGCTCCTGGAGCTTGCTCAAACTCATGTCCATCAAGTCGGTGATGCCATTCAACCATTTCACCCTCTGTTGTCCCCTTCTCCTCCCGCCTTCAATCTTTCCCAGCATCAGGGTCTTTTCCAATGAGTTAGTTCTTCTCATCAGGTGGCCAAAGTACTGGACCTTCAGCTTCAGCATCAGTCCTTCCAATGAATATTCAGGACTGATCTCCTTTAGGACTGGTTTGATCTCCTTGCAGTCCCAGGGCCGCTCAGGAGTCTCCTCCAGCACCACAGTTCAGCGGCGTTTAGCACATTCACAGTGTCTTCACCTTCCCCACCTGAAACCGCACCCGCTCAACCCTGACTCCCCACCACCCCAGCCCCTGGCAGCCGCCACCCTCCTGTCTGTCTCTGTGAACTTGGCTTCGCGGGGTCCCCCGCGTAGGCGGAGTCCTACAGTGTCGTCCTGTCGTGACTGGCCTGGTTCACTGAGCACAGCGTCCAGGGCTCCTTCAGGTCCTCCCGTCAGGACCTCCTCCCTGTTTCGTGACTGGCCTGGTTCTCTGAGCACGGCGTCCAGGGCTCCTCCAGGTCCTCCCGTCAGCACCTCCTCCCTGTTTCCCGCTGAGCGGTGCTCCGCAGCCTGAGGGCTGCGCCGTGTCTGTCCAGTCGCCTGCTGCCGGGTGCTGGGGTGCTTCCCGGCTGTCGGACTTCCTAGCCTCTTTGATCTCGGTTCCTCCCTGTGGGCCTGGCGTCTCTGGAGGCGTTATTCGCCACCTGCACTGGGCTGAGAGCAAGAGGAGGAGGGAAGGGACTGGAGTTTGCCACACCCGAGTGCCTCTTCACGTGCCCCTGTGTCACCGAGGACGTTGCTAAGGCCTGGAGGCAGCGGGAGAGAGAAAACCGGGCCAGGAAGAAATAAAGAGCAGGAAGGGACTTAGGAGCCTGCAGGGGGTTCTGCGCTCGCTTTTCTGCTTTGAGGAAGCAGAACTGAAACCCCACCAGCCACCCCCATGAGAGGCTATGAGGGATTGATCCAGCCGCCTGCCTTCTTTCTCAGTCAGCCTGACTCTTGTCCCAGCTTGGTTTCTTCTCATGCCTTTTTCACCTTTTTAAACTAAGATTCTGCTTCTGAGATCACTGTAGACCTATAGGCAGTTGTAAGAAATAATGCAGACATCCCGTGTACCCTTTACCTAGCTTCCTCCAAGGATCGCATCTGGCCAGACTCAGTACACACCACAGCTGGAACACTGACCCTGACACAGTCAGACTCAACACACCACCGACTCCACAAGGGTCCCTCCTGCTGCCCTTCACAGGAGTGAAGCTGCTGTGCATACTCACATTACAGGTTTTTGTGTGAATGTAAACATTTCTCTAGAGTAAGTGCCCGGGAGCTAAATAAGTGAGTCACAGGTGGTTTCATTGGAGAAGGCGATGGCACCCCACCCCAGTACTCTTGCCTGGAAAATCCCATGGATGGAGGAGCCTGGTGGGCTGCAGTCCATAGGGTCGCTAAGAGTTGGACACGACTGAGTAACTTCACTTTCCCTTTTCACTTTCATGCATTGGAGAAGGAAATGGCAACCCACTCCAGTGTTCTTGCCTGGAGAATCCCAGGGACGGGGAGCCTGATGGGCTGCCATCTATGGGGTCGCACAGAGTTGGACACGACTGAAGCGACTCAGCAGCAGCAGCAGCAGGTGGTTTCATGTTCAGTGTAGTTTTTTTTTTTTTTTTTTAAGAAACTGCCAATCTGGGTATCCCTGGCTATCCAGTGGTTAGGGCTCTCTGCTGTCACTGCCAGAGGAGGCCCAGGTTCAATCCCTGGCTGCGGAACTAAGTAAGATCCCTAAAGCTGTGCAGCATGGCCAAAAAAAACAAAACCCTGCCGACCTGTTTTCCAGAGTGGCTGTACCATTTTATATTCTCACCAGCCATGCACAAGTGGTCCGACTGCTCTGCCCCCTTGCCAGCACTTGCCACTGCTGCTGCTTTCTGGTTTAGCCGCTCTGATAGGTGTGCAGTGATAGCTCGGTGGGGCGCTGGCTTCGTCTCCCGGCGGCTGACGGCGGTGGGCGTCGTCTCGCGGTGTCTCTGCCACCTGTGTGTCTTCCACGGTACAGTGTTGCTCTGTGTCTTTTACCCACTTTCGAATTGGATTTTCTCTTTTCACTGTTGAGTGTGAAGTGTTCTCTCTGTATGCCATGTGGTGTCCCTGTCTTGGACATGTGATTTTCAGTTAGCTTCTTCCAGTCTGGAGCTTGGGTTTTTTTTTTTTTTTTTCCATTCTCTTCTCAGGATCTTTCACAGACTGAAAGTTTTTATTTTGATGAAGTCTTACTCATTAATCTCTCCTGTTGTGGATGATTTTGGTGTCAAGTCTGAGGATACTGTCAGGATTAGATCCAAAATACTTTATTCCCTTTTTTTTCTGAAAATCTTAGAGTTTTACTTTTTTTTTTTTTTACTTTTAAAAAGCCTAAGCTTTATTGGACCATCACAAGGATACATTCCAATGATTTTGGAAGACATCGATGTCTTAGCAGCATTAATCAGGCAATCCCTTCCAAGCTCATCGGTGTTAATAATCAGATTTTCACTGATGTACCGCACTGCTTCTCTGTTTGAAGTGTGGGGGAGAAAGCAATTCACTACTCAGAATCTTGTTTTATCAGTGTGTCACAATATTTAGAGCATCAATGCTCTGTTCAGCCATTTCATATAGGAGGAGGACACAAGCAAATCCTCCCTCTTCAGATCATGGCAGTTCTCATCTATCCCATAGCATAGCCGAGTTTTACATTTAAGTCTGTGTTAAGTTCTTTTTTTTAATGATTGTCAAGGAAAATTCATTATTGCCAGCAAAAGAATGATAGCACAGAACTAAATAGTTGGTTGTCTTTCTTTGCCATTTATTTCGTTTATGTCTTATTGGGAAAATACCGTGATCCACGTCGAGTTAATTTTTGTATGAGGTGTGAGATTTAGGCTGAATTTTGTTTTTTCCTTTTTGCCCTGTTCCACCTCCATTTGCTGAATGGCTGTCTCTCCTCTGTGCCGGGGTCCAGCCCCAGTGGATCCAGGGAATTTGAAAGGGAGACAGAGTCAGCGACGAAAAAATTTATTTATTATTAATATAAGATTAGATTAGTAAATAATAGTATAGTAGGAAAATTTAGATGGAGAAAAGAAGGCTGAATAACTTGGTTTACGTGGAAAGCCGATAAAGTTCCAGACAAGGAGCTTGCACCATCTACGTTAGGCCACTGGCGTCCGTTTGAATATCGGAGAGTGCCCCGCCTTGGATTCCCTCTGGAGTGGAACTTAAAAAGCCAGGTCAAGTAAGTAGACATGGCGAGCCTCCATGCCCCCAGATGGGAATTCAGCCTGAAATTAGAGTAAATAGGAGACAAGGGGGAAACCAGTCCTTCCAATGACTAGCCCGGCCCCTGTTATTTAGAAAGGCCTTTTATACCTTTTTGATTGTACAGAGAGATCAATGGGTAATACAAAATTATGCAGCGTCAGCAGCCCAAAAACCAGGCTTTTTTTTTGCATACCCTCCCGTATACAAAAGGTCTCAGTGGTTTACATTATCTTCTGGCCAAGAGGCCTGTTAACATTTTTATGGCTCTCTTCCTGGGTAATTGTCTATCAAGCAGAAAACTCCTTTTCCCTAGAAGTGTTTTTTCTTTACTCTGCATCTCCTTCAAAGTACTAAATAAAGTTACATTCCTGTAGGACAAAGGTGCAGAGAGTTATAATAAAGAAAGTACTTAACTCAAAGATCTAATATTGCTAATACAGGTCTACTCCCTGTTTTTCTATATACCGACCATATAAGATATGAAAATTTGGCAGCAAGTTGGTTCAACAAATGAAACCTTTAATCAGTCCTATTCTAATGATTATGACTCCTCGGAAGCCCCTACATTCCTATACATTCCTAGGACGTTTTAAGCTTCCTGTGCCTCCCAGGGTCGGGAGGCCTCAAACAATCACGTGCGCAGCTGTACGAGTCCTGCAGGCAGGCTAGAAAGCCATCAGAGGAGTTTTTGGATTGAAACACTCTTTCAAATGCAGAAGACTAAAGCCCTGAGTTGACTTTTTCCAGAGAAAGTCAGAAGAGTGGAAAAGCAGGCAGATTCTTATTTTGGGGGGTTACATGCTCAGGAAATGCCAGGGGGAAAACCTGAGATCTGACTCAACCTTGCCCATCAAATCTCTGCCGCATGACCTTGTCATGGGTGGGATTCCTCACGCTGGCTTCCGGCACCTCTGTTACCTTGTTTCTCTGACTCTTTATACCAGATACCTACCCTGTGTGTTCCATCCTGGATCACCTCTGATGCCAGAGGGACAGAAACAAGGAGCCCACCCTTCCTTTTTCATCTGGATATTAGCCCTCTTAGGCAGGGCCTTGTGCTGCAGCCGAGCAACCACCTAAAACTGCCTTCTGTTAGGCAGGAGCCCTTGGCTTCTTTCAGTGGTATCCCCACCTTCACTCTGTCTGCATAGAAACTAGTCTTGTCTGTCTATTTATGAAAGTGATTTAAAGTTTTATTCTGTTGCTTTGCCCACAGATTAAGGCACGTAATTCAAAGATAATAGATAGTTAATATTTAAATTTTTAGAAAATGCTTAAGAAATTTTAAAGTGTTTTTTTTTTTCTTCATATAGGCATTGAAGAAAAATTTAGGCCTTTTTATTCAAATGAATTGGAAAAACATGTAGAAGAGGATGTGAAGAGTTTAAAGGTGGGTGACATACCAGGTGCGTTAAAGCAAATACAGTATCAGTCATGAAAACCAAAGCATTATACTTCACACTGAGATTCGAGCTAAGCAGCTGGGGAACTGGGAAGATCCTTGGAGGAGGGCATGGCGACCCCCTTCAGGGCTCCTACCTGGAGAATCCTCATGGACAGAGGCGCCTGGTGGTTCCAGTCGGACATGACTGAGTGACTAAGAACAACACGCGGCACAGCTCGGTAACCACAAAAAAACAAAATTAGCAGTTTTATGCAGATATCAAGTTAGCATTACTGGACCCATTCCTCTGTCAAAACAAATGAAGTGAGAGGAAAATATATCTAGCAATATGGAAAAAGATAAGCACAGCACTACTGGAATAGGATGGAAAGTAACCATAGGTGGATCAGTCATTTTGAAGAATTCTTGAAAGATTAAAAAGTCAACAGGATTATCTTTTGAGACATATAACAGGAAAACAGTTTTAAAAGGCTAACCCAAACCTAATACCCAAGAAATACTCGAGGAGGAAGTCTTGGGTCAGCGCACGGAAGGGCAGATGCCGCCTGGCACATTGGCCGGTGTTGTCACCCGGAGCCATGCTTGTGTCTGTTTCAGAAGTTGGCTCTTCCCCCCAACTGCTCCATGCTGAGCAGCAGATGGGAGCAGACCCTGCCCGGGATCACAGAGGTTTGTTAGAGACCGTAGCCAACTAACCAGCCAAGAGGAGCAGAGACCTTCCCCACTCACATGCTCGGGAAACAAGCTATTTTCCTGCTGCTGCTGCTGCTGCTGAGTCACATCAGTCGTGTCTGACTCTGTGTGACCCCAGAGATGGCAGCCCACCAGGCTCCCCCGTCCCTGGGATTCTCCAGGCAAGAACACTGGAGTGAGTTGCCATTTCCTTCTCCAATGCATGAAAGTGAAAAGTGAAAGTAAGGTCGCTCAGTCATGTCTGACTCTTAGCGACCCCATGGACTGCAGCCCACCAGGCTCCTCCATCCATGGGATTTTCCAGGCAAGAGTACTGGAGTGGGGTGCCATTGCCTTCTCCTAAGTCTTAACATATTGCTCTAATCATGAGAGAGAGAGGCTATGTAAATAAAACAGGCAGGAAACAGAGGTTTTAAAATACATACAGACACACACACACAGTCAGACAGTCAAGAACTGCCAGACTTTTGAGGGACACCTACACTGTAACAGAGAGGTGCCTAGTGCAAACCAAGGAAGGGACCACAAGGACATTAAGGAAGACAGTCGCTAAAGCAGAAAGGCATGAGCACAGTGCTCAGGGATATCTCACGATGACAAAAGCTTCACTCCACCAGAAAGGTAATAGCCTGAAGTCAGTCGGCCTTTGAACAACACAGATTTGAACTGCATAGGTCCACTTATACTCAGATTTTTCTCAATAAATACGTACTACATGATGGTCACTTGGTCAAATTAGTCATACGGAATCACAAGTACGGAGGGCCGGCTGTAAAGATGTATTTGGATTTTAAGCTGTGAGGTGAGTGCCCCGACTCCTCTGTTGTTCAAGGATCAGCTGTGTAATTTAGAGAAACCGGCTCAACTAGAGACAGAAAACCTGAATATTCCTGTAACTATTAAAAGAGAGTTAAGCAGTCTTACAAGGAAATTCCACAACCACATAACTTAAACAGCAATTTCTATCAGATATTCAGTGAAGAAGTTATCTCGATGTTATACAACTTGTCTGGATAACAGAATAGGGAACTCTCCTAAGCTCGTTTTATGAGATGAGCATAACCTTGATTCCCAAACCTGAAAGGGAGATACAAGAAAGGAAAACTACCCAATGATTTCACTTAACAATATGGTTTTGAAAATCCTGAATAAAATATAGACAAGTTGAATCCACCAATGGACAATAAAGATTGGAAAAGATATGTGGTTTCACTAACAGAAAAGCAAAGTGAATTCATTGTTAGCTTTCATCCATTAGATCAACAACAGTTTTGAAAGACTGATACATCAAGTGTTGGTGAAAATGTAAAGTAATAGACACTTTCATGCAGTAACAGTGTAAGTTGGTGAAGTTTATTGAAATGTAAAGCATCTATCAGACTTTTAAGCATGAACTTTTCCTGCAATCTACATAGTAATCTATCCTGTTCACGTGTATGCTCAAAGATTTAGCCTCAGATGTTTGCATCTTTGTGAGACTTAAAATTTGGAAATATATAAATTTGGAAATCACCCAAATGTTTCTAAGTAGATGTACTTATGGTTCAGTTCAGTTCAGTCACTCAGTTGTGTCTGACTCTTGAGCACGCCAGGCCTCCCTGTCCATCACCAATTCCCGGAGTCCACCCAAACCGATGTCAGTGATGCCATCCAACTATCTTATCCTCTGTCATCCCCTTCTCCTCCTGCCCTCAATCTTTCCCAGCATCACGGTCTTTTCAAATAAGCTCTCCGCATTAGGTGGCCAAAGTATTGGAGTTTCAGCTTCAACATCAGCCCCTCCAATGAACACTCAGGACTAACCTTCTTTAGGAAGGACTGGTTGGATCTCCTTGCAGTCCAAGGGACTCTCAAGAGTCTTCTCCAACACCACAGTTCAGAAGCATCAATTCTGTGCTCAGCTTTCTTTATAGTCCAACTCTCATACCTATACATGACTACTGGAAAAACCATAGCCTTGACTAGATGGACCTTAGTAGGCAAAGTAATGTCTCTGCTTTTGAATATGCTATCTAGGTTGGTCATATAACTTTTCTTCCAAGGAGCAAGTGTCATTTAATTTCATGGCTGCAGTCACCATCTGCAGTGATTTGGGAGCCCCAAAAATAAAGTCAGCCACTATTTCCCCATCTATTTCCCATGAAGTGATGGGACCGGATGCCATGATCTTCGTTTTCTGAATGTTGAGCTTTAAGCCAACTTTTTCACTCTCCTCTTTCACTTTCAACAAGAGGCTTTTTAGCTCCTCTTCACTTTCTGCCATAAGGGTGGTGTCATCTGCATATCTGAGGTTGACGATGTTTCTCCCAGCAATCTTGATTCCAGCTCATGATTCTTCCAGTCCAGCGTTTCTCATGATGTACTCCGCATAGAAGTTAAATAAGCAGAGTGACAATATACAGCCTTGACGTACTCCTTTTCCTATTTGAACCAGTCTGTTGTTCCATGTCCAGTTCTAACTGTTGCTTCCTGACCTGCATACAGATTTCTCAAGAAGCAGGTCAGAATTTCCACAGTTTATTGTGATCCACACAGTCAAAGGCTTTAGCATAGTCAATAAAGCAGAAATCGATGTTTTTCTGGAACTCTCTTGCTTTTTCCATGATCCAGCAGATATTGGCAATTTGATCTCTGGTTCCTCTGCCTTTTCTAAAACCAGCTTGAACATCTGGAATTTCACGGTTCACATATTGCTGAAGCCTGGCTTGGAGAATTTTGAGCATTACTTTGCTAGCATGTGAGATGAGTGCAATTGTGTGGTAGTTTGAGCATTCTTTGGCATTGCCTTTCTTTGGGATTGGAATGAAAACTGACCTTTTCCAGTCCAGTGGCCACTGCTAAGTTTTCTAGATTTGCTGGCATATTGAATGCAGCACTTTCACAGCATCATCTTTTAGGATTTGAAATAGCTCAACTGGAATTCCATCGCCTCCACTTGCTTTGTTCGTAGTGATGCTTTCTAAGGCCCACTTGACTTCACATTCCAGGATGTCTGGCTCTAGGTGAGTGATCACACCATCGTGATTATCTTGGTCATGAAGATCTTTTTTGTACAGTTCTTCTGTGTATTCTTGCCACCTCTTCTTAATATCTTCTGCTTCTGTTAGGTCCATGCCATTTCTCTCCTTTATTGAGCGCATATTTGCATGAAGTTATGGTTAGTAACTAATCATTTAGGAGTGGTAGAAACTAACAAATGAAATGGAAAGATCTTCAAGACTTATTGTAAGTGAAAAAATAAATCCCAAAACCACAGAGCGTGACTCTGCATGTGAGTGCTCAGTTACTCAGTCGTGATAAATAATAATAAAAATTTTTTAATCAGTTGGCTTTATATGCAAGGGTTTATTTTGGTTTCATTATATTCATTGTTCTGTATGTCTTTCCTTAGTCCAGTACCACACTGTTTTGATTACTGTAGCCATGTAGTGAGTTTTGAAATCAGGAATCTTTTAAAGATTGTTTTGGTTATTTAGGAAAAAAGTTCATTTTTTTTTTTTAATATTCACTGCTTGTAAGAACTATGTGATATTTCTACCTTCTGAAAAATTCATTCTTGTAACAATTTTTTGGAACTATTTTCTGCTGTTTACCTAAAGTATGTTGTTATGCTCTTAATTTTAGAAAGAGTTTCCAGGCCAAAATGAAATTGTAAAGAGAATGAAGTCTCTCCAAATTGACTGTGTGGCAATAGCTCCAAGCAGGTCAAATTCAGGTAACTTATATTGTGATTCAAAATCTATTTATTTACTTGTTTGCTCGTTCACTCACACAACTGCGTAAAATGTTATTTACAATTGTATGAGAAAAAGAAGCTGTAAAATTTAACGCCTGTCTTAAAGGAATTTATAGTAGATTTGGAGTTAAGATACATATCTTATGTACATAAGCTACAAATGGGCCTCCCTGATAGCTCAGTTGGTAAGGAATCCGCCTGCAGTGGAGGAGACCCTGGTTCGATTCTTGGGTCGGGAAGATCCACTGGAGAAGGGAAAGGCTACCCACTCCAGTATCCTGGCCTGGAGAATTCCATGGACTGTATAGTCTGTGGGGTCGCAAAGAGTTGGACACGACTGAGCAACATTCACTTTCAAGATACATATATTTGAAATACTAGGTAACAACAGGTTCACCAAAATCATAAAGTACCCTGAACACATAATCTGATAAGGACACATAATATATCTGATAGGGAGGAAGTCACAGTTCATGAAAAAGAAAGGAACACAGGTAGGAGCAAAGTCCTCGAGAAGGTCAGGTACGAGCATATCCAGAGGACGTGCAGAGAGGCTGGCCTCGGAGTCAAGCAGGAGTACTTTTCTCATTATAACAGAAGGGAGAGCAGTCTCGGAAATTAAAGCCACTAGTCAATTGTCTGTTCTGGGGCAAATTACTCAGCTTGTTGTGAACCTCATCCATCGTTATGGTAATAACTGCTCCTGGTCTTTTGCGCTAAGTCACTTCAGTCATGTGGACTCTTTGCAACCCTGTGGACTGTAGTCTGCCAGGCTCCTCTGTCCATGGGATTCTCCAGGCAAGTATCCTGGAGTGGGTTGCCATTTCCTCCTCCAGGGGATCCTCCTGACCCAGGGATCAAATCCATGTCTCTTGCATCTCCTGCACTGGCAGGCGGGTTCTTTACCACCAGTGCTGCCCGGGAAGCCCACTCCTAGTTTTACAGGGCTTTTAAAGAATAAAAGAACCCATGGAAATGCTTAGCCCAGAGCTGCTGCCATTCTCATTTTCCAGCCCTCATCACACCAAGGAAACACTTTCTCTGCTCCAACACGAGTCCCTTTCTTGCTTAGTCATTCCCACAACACCCGCTTTTCTGCTGCTTGGTTATAACTTTTCTTGTGCTCTCTCACCACCAGCAGGGACAGCTGCTCACTGCCTATGCAACTCGCAGGAGGAAGACCAACTAGTAAATGCTATTTATTTGTCCTCAGAGTTTTCAGTCTGTTATCCGAGGTGCAGATTCCCGACGCTGCCCGGGGTCTGCTTTACTGCTTAGTGTTCCGTGATGCTCTTCCCGATGCTGGTCATTTCTTTCCAGCCACAGAACAGCCCAGTTCACTGCACAGCTCACAGGGCTTCGGGATGGGGCCCGTGGAGGAGTCCTGGTTTGGTCCCGCCCCAGATCACCAGCCGGAGGAGAATGACTTCCTGCTGAACAGTAAACTCCAGGAGGAGGCCAACTACCACCTTTATGGCAGCCGCATGGACAGGCGTACAAAAGAGCAGCCCAGACCGAACATGGCTTACAGCAGCGAGGAGGAAAGGAGGCGCAGGGTCTCCCACGACCCTTTTGCACAGCAGAGACCTTACGAGAATGCTCAGAGCCCAGGGATAAAAGGCTTCGCTTACCCTGGTGTGATGAGTCACGCCAGTGCAGCCCAGCAGCCAGCAGGGCTGAGCAGCCAACCCCAGTCACCGTACTGGAGAGATGGGCCATTTCGTTCCCTTGGGCCTGGAGTGAGACAACTGGACCTGG
>SJXQ01001104.1:327145-408542 GCA_006408695.1 Aepyceros melampus
AGCTTGGTATGGGCCAAACCCAGGCCACGTGCCAAGCCTATATAAAACTCCGGTGCCTGAGACCACCCTCCTGGGGAACACACCCACCGTTCCATTCACCTCCTTGCCATCAAGAGGTAAACGGGCCTTGGAGTCACACTGTTCTTTTAAATTTTCCCGAAAATAAAGCCAGCCACTACTCTGTCATAAACTAGAAGGTGACAAAGGTCAAGCCGTTTGGAGTCTTCGGCCACCAGACGCACCTTGCCACCCCGGAATAGTCTCAGCAGACCCCTCAGCCTAGGCTGTCTGTTCAGCTGGGCCTCAGGCAGTGACCCACACGTGCGGGGTGACAGAGCCCGGCCTCCAGGAGGCACCCTTCACTCTAAGCCGAATCTCAGTAGCCCACTGTGTCCAGGCTCTGATGTAAGGGGAAGTAACTGCTTGTATTCTTTCACTTGCCCTTGCTGTTTTCTGAAGGTAAGAAGTAAGTCTCAGACACGTTCATCCTTTATCTCGTCTAGGCCAGAGACTACCATTTGTGATGAAAACCACATTGTCGGGCACCCATCCCCTCCAGAACTCTTCCTTCTTCCCAACCCGAACCTGTCCCCATCAGACACTAACACCCCTTTCTGCCTCCGTCCCAGCCCCAGGCAGTCAGCCTTCCGCTGTCTGTCTCTACGAATTTGTGACTCTAGGGACCTCATATGAGTAGAGTAATATGGCATTTGTCCTGTTATGAGGGCTTACTTCAGTGGAGAAGGAAATGGCACCCACTCCAGTACTCTTGCCTGGAAATCCCATGGATGAAGGAGCCTGGTCGGCTACAGTCCATGGGGTCACGAAGAGTCAGACACGACAGAGCGCCTTCCCTTTACTTCACTGGAGACAGTGTCCTCAAGGTTCATGCATGCTACGTCATGGGCCAGAATTCCCTTATTTAAGGCTAAAGAGAATGCATTAGTATTGTGTGGCCCATCCAGAATGGACCACATTTTGTTTATCTGTTCATCTGTTGATACACTTGGGTAGGTTCCACTCTTTGGCTGCTAGGAATAATGCTACGAACAAGCATGTGTAGATCTCAGATTGAGACCCTGCTTTCAGCTCTCTGGGGCGTACACAAGTAGGGTTCCTGCATCGCATGGCAGGTTTTTTAACTTTTTGAGGAACCGCCACTGTTTACCATGGTGGCTGCGTCTGTTTATATTCCCACTAGCTTGTTCCTCCACATCCCCGCTGACACTGGTTGTTTTCTGTATTTTTGATAGTTTGCAACCTAATGGATGTGAGATGATTCAGCCAACTTTTAAAGAAGAAAATTTCAAGTGGTGGCGTAGGATAAATAATTCAACTTAAGCATTTGGAGTAGAGTCCTGCCCCTTTACCAGGCTGTACTTTTTTCTCTTCCTTGCAGTCTAGATATACTACTTATCTCTGTGTTTCTTTCTAATTAGATGAGTCTGCAAAATATACCATACACAATAGTTCTGGCATTCAGATTGGCGACAGTAATTACATGGAGATTGGTGGAATGAGTTCGTCAATACTCGACGGCATGTACATGAACTTGAAAGAAGAGCCGGCTTCTAAGTACCAAGCTATCTTTGGTAAGATGCCCTTGACGGACTCATCCTACAGCAACCTTGAACTTTCTCACCTAATTATTTCTCTGATTACTCTCCCTGAAGATGCGCTATTGCTCCTCATGTAATTTCCATAGACGTGCTTTGTAACTTATTTATGTGTACTGAGGACATAATTAGAATATCTAATTCATGGGTTTGCTATGAAAGTGAAATGAGTCGATACAGACAAAGCGCTTATACACTGTCTGGCAGATCGTAAGATCTGTAAAAGTGTTAAACACATCATCATCCCCAGTATGACCACGCGGACCCAGGAGCACATCAGGTCCTCATCAAAAGGGGTTCCATAAAAGACAGAAGACTATGCCCTCACTGCACTTGCATAATAAAAATTAGAGGGCTTTCTCTTTTGGGGTTCCACTATACAGCCTCGTAACATTAATCCCAAAACACACCCTGGGGAAAACAGTGTGATTTAAGACCCCAGCTTTCTAATTCACCCCAGGACTGGCATTCTCTCTAATCGAGGGCCAGGGAGTAAGCGTCCTCGGCCCCACTGGTCCTGCCATCTTGGTTGCAGCTGCTCAGCTGACACCGCTTCAGTGTCGGCTTCCCTGGTGGCTCAGGTGGTAAAGAATCCGCCCGCAGTGCGGGAGACCGGGGCTGGATCCCTGGGCTGGGGAGATCCCCTGTAGGAGGGCACGGCAACCCACTCCAGTCTTCTTCCCTGGAGAATCCCCATGGACAGGGGAGCCTGGTGGGCTGCCGTCCTGGGACCGCAGAGTCTGATGCGACTGAGCAGAGCGAGCGGCCCAGCTGACCCCCAGCACACCGGCCGCCGCAGGCAGTATGTGCACGGATGGGTGCAGCCACATTCCAATAAAACTTTGTTTACAAAGTGAGCAGTGGGCCACGTGTGGCTCACAGGCCATTGGGGCCGAAATGAAAGTGAAAGTGAAGTCGCTGAGTCGTGTCTGACTCTGCGACCCCAAGGACTGTAGCCTGCCAGGCTCCTCCATCCATGGGATTTTCCGGGCAAGAATACGGAGTGGGGTACCCCGTCTAACCCTCTAAGCTAGTCTTCAATGCACTAGAGCAGAGGCTCCTAAGGTCTGGGCTGACAGGGTAGCTTTGAGAACCTGCTGAAGCCCAGGGTCCCTCTCCTGGTGAGGCACTGGCAGACTCTGGCCGGGAGGCTCACATCTGGTGGTGATGGTCAGAGCTGCACTGTGGCAGCCGAGGAAAGATGGGTGTTCTGCCAGGGGATGAGGTGTCTCTACTGTTCTGCTTACTGAACATCACGGAATATGGCTTGTGTGTGGTGGTTTTATACTTCTATTTGCTTCATTTTATTATTTTTACAAAGGCCTGAGAGGAAGGAACCAGTAGGGAGAAGAGGTTACGGCTCTAGGAGAAAGGAGGACTGAGTGGGGCAGGGGAGGGATGAGCCCAGAAATACTGCACCCGTGAAAAGACGGTGCAATCAGTTTCCACGCGGTGGTCTCCATGTCCTGGAACAACTGAGAGGAATGCGCACTGCTGGGTGAAGGTACCCTGAGTTGAGTGACCTTAACTCTGGCCAGATGTAAGCAGAAAAGGCCCAAAAGGAACAAAAATGGTGTTTTCCCCCTTGACGTCAGGAAGGTGTAGTGTAAACGGGCTCAGCTGGTACGGAGCAGCCTAGCAGCCAAAGGGGGCGGCTCCCAGGAGGAAGCAGGTCCTCGCGGGGGCTGGTGGACAGAGCAGGGTCTGCAGGGAGCTGACCGCCAGAGCATGGAGAAGCTAACCTTTCTGACTGACCCCTGCTACTCTGTGCTTCATGCAGGCGTCTGAAGCCAGAGTGTTCCCATGGCCATAGCTCAACGCCTCCTCTTTTCTGTTTGGCAGATAATACCACTAGTCTGACTGACAAACACCTGGACCCGGTCAGGGAGAATCTGGGGAGACACTGGAAAAACTGCGCCCGTAAGCTGGGTTTCTCTGAATCTCAGATCGATGAGATTGACCACGACTATGAGCGAGACGGACTGAAAGAAAAGGTTTACCAGATGCTCCAGAAGTGGCTGATGCGGGAAGGCAGCAAGGGGGCCACTGTGGGGAAGCTGGCCTTGGCGCTCTACCTGTGCTCGCGGATAGACCTGGTCAGCTGCTTGATCCGCGTCAGCCAGAACTAAGCCCACAGGCGCTCCTGCGGCAGGGGGCCACCGCGGGGAAGCTGGCCTTGGCGCTCTACCTGTGCTCGCGGATAGACCTGGTCAGCTGCTAGATCCACGTCAGCCAGAACTAAGCCCACAGGCGCTCCTGCGGCAGGGGGCCACCTCCTCCCCTGCTGAAAGCCTGCTGCCTGCGGTGACTCGGACTTCTTTTCTCCCTGATACAGGGGGTGCTGTATCTGCGTAAAAATCACTTCCTGCCTTCACAGCTGGAGGATGGAAAAGGGAACCACCAGCAAACCACCCACTGCGCAGAACGCAGGACGACCTATTTGTGGCCAAGGCCCAACCCAACAAGAAGCCTAACTGGGCTCTGAAAAGGAGAGAAGAGAGAGTTGAGAAAGATCATTTTTTTCTTTCTTATTACCCATAATCTTCATGCTATTCATTCTGGTTTCTGGGAGTTTTGAGCAAGGAAAAAAAGAAAAATTCGGAGGGCATAACCTAAATCAGCTTTCTAATTTTACACTGTCTTCTCCACATAGGCACCTGTTATAACCAAAGTAAAAAAAGTTCTCATCCAGTCGGATAGCAGAAAACTGGAGGGGGAGATGGTCCCCAGCTGCGGGAGGGGGCGGGGTGATTCCTTTCCCAGATGCATCCCTTGTGACCAGTTCTCTAAATTCCAAACAGGTTAACTAATCAGTGTCAGAGACAAAAAGCAGACAATGTTTTAATGGTCTAATTAAAATTTTGTACCTCAAGTAGAAGCCACTGAAATGATATGTTTGTATAAACAAAACAGTGTGAGATTCTCCATGGTGACTTTACCATGTGGGTCGGTGTTTCCTTTTCACCCTGGCTACTGGCAGGAGAGTTCGGGGAGCTAGGGAGAAAAGAGCTTTCCTGACGGTGCATTTTGACTTTCAAGATGAAACTCCCACAGGCCCAAGAGTCTAAGCACTGCTGTCTCGCACACCCGGCTCAGGGGCCTTTCCTTCAGCTCCCACCGTCTAAACACTGGGTGAAGAGGGCCAAGTTCACATCTGAGGAGTTTCGATACTAGACCCAAACGCCACAAAAACACTCGTCTTGGGCAGGTATCAACGAAGTGGGACGACACAGACTACAATACGAGAAAGAAGGCAACCCGTTCTTGGCTCCGAGAAAGGCATCCAGACCCTGAGGTAGATACTCGTTAAGTGAGACCCACTCCCAGACCGCAGACCCTGCTCAGCAGAGTCCTCGCTTGTCGCTGTTGTGATGAATCTTTGCTGTGGGTCCAACGATGAAGTTAGATCTTCAGCAACATGAAAAGGAGTTATTTCTCACAAGACATTTTAAATAGTTTTAAAAGCTTTTCTAATTACAGTAAGCATAAATAGGTCTGTATACAGTCAAAGTGTTAGAAGCATCTGATGACAAAGAAATCACTGAAAGACTAGTTCTATGGGACAATCCAGACACAGGCCTCTGAAATCAAGCAGGCATAAGTTCCACTCTGGCTGTGCACCTGGGGCCTGCTTCCTGGCCTTTCCCCGCCTCAGTTTCCTCATCTGTAAATAGGGTGCTGGGACGTAAGGCAGGCGTGAGGATTAAAATAAGACGATGCGTCTCATTTTAGGTGCCTGGCGTGAAAAAGTTATTTAAGATGTTTTTTGATGTAGACCATTTTTAAAGTCTTTGTTGAATTTGTTACAATGCTGCTTCTGTTTTTATGTTTTGGTGTAGAGGCATGTGGGATCCTATCTCTGCAATCACGGGTTGACCCCACACCCCTTTGCACTAGAAGGCAAACCTTAACCACTGGACTACCAGGGAAGTCCCTAAAAACAGTATTTTAAAAATTAGTTTTTATTGGAATATAGTTGATCTATAATGCCTCGTCAGTTTCAGTGTACAGCAAAGTGAATGTTAAACACATGCCCACTCTTTTAGATTCTTTAGGTCATTATAGACTATTGAGTTCCCTGTGTTTACAGTAGGTTTTTATTAGTTGACACCAGTAGCCTAAGACCTCAGCACTACCATTTTTGCTGACCAGTAGGATAACTGGTGTTAAAATTGTACAATTATTTTTAACCCTCATCATCTCTGACAAGAAATCCCAATCAACATTTCATAAAAAAAAATAAGGAAATGTTGACCCCACCCAAGATTCTGAAAGTCAAACAGGAGCTGGAACATTACATATTTCTCTTTCCTTCTGTGTAGGAAATTGATGTGACAGCTTTAGGTTGAAAAAAACATTTTATCATAGTCGGTATTTAAATCAAACCTCCCTTTACTGCCAAGAAACTCCCATGGCCAGGGAATACAACGTCCCATGGCTGTGAAGCACTGTGCATAGAGGGTTGTTACAATGGAAGGGTCTCCAGGAGAAGTAATATAAAACGCAAGGAAGCTGCGGGAGTCTCCAAATCAAGACAAGGCTAAACAGCAGCCACCGCTGTGCGGTTGTTTTCTGTTAAGGGAGAGAGTAGCCGCAAAGGGTACTGTTTCTTGTTTTCCCTATGGAACCTTCAGCTGAGAATACTGTTTGTAATCTTTAAAGACTGAACTGGTCGTAAGAAGCACACACACTCAACAGTGGTGAAATACACATAAAATTTGCCATCTTAACTGTCTTTAGGTGTACAGCCCTAAGCACATTCACATTGTTTCTGCCACGTTCCTGCAAAACTGAGGCTCTCTCCCCCGTTAGACACGAACTCGGCCCCGCCCGACACCCACCTGCTTCCCACCTGGGCCGCAAGGGCCTCACTGATCTGGATTCACACGGGATCCATTTACGACCGAGCCTGCCGTCCTCGCCGCTACCCCGCGCCGGGGGCGGCCAGGGACCCCACCCCACGCGGACACACCCCGCATCCTCCGCACCCGGCGCCCCCTCCGCTCCCGCCACAGCGCCGAGAAGCGGGAGCCCCGGCCTGTCCGCGGGATTCATCGGAGGCTCCGGCTTAGCTCTCGAGGCCCGGGCCCCCGCCCGCACCGCTCTCCAGCCGCCGCTGGCCGTCCCGGATCTCCGGGATCCCCGAGAGCAGGGGCCCTCACGGCTGTGGGCCGGTGTAAGAACGCACAAAGCAAACCCCAGTCCCCTCGCGCTGTCAGGCTGGCGGCCCCGAGCCCACCCCTCCGAGAGGGCCAGACGCCGGTCACCGTTAGGCTAGAGCTGACACCCCGGGGAGACGCGCACACAGGTGCGGCGAGGGGTCGCCTAGACACCCCGCGTCCCCGGCTCAGCGCCCAGACCGCCCCGCGCATGCGTGCTCGGGGCGGAAGGGGGCGAGCTCGGGGCGGAAGGGGGCG
This sequence comes from Aepyceros melampus, assembly GCA_006408695.1. Classification (NCBI taxonomy): domain Eukaryota; kingdom Metazoa; phylum Chordata; class Mammalia; order Artiodactyla; family Bovidae; genus Aepyceros; species Aepyceros melampus. The sequence goes on from SJXQ01001104.1 coordinate 334,179, forward strand.
AGCGCATGCGTGCTCGGGGCGAAGGGGGCGAGCTCGGGGCGGAAGGGGGCGAGCTCAGGGAGGCCGACGGCCGAGCGCATGCGTGCTCGGGGCGGAAGGGGGCGAGCTCAGGGAGGCCGACGGCCGAGCGCATGCGTGCTCGGGGCGGAAGGGGGCGAGCTCGGGGCGGCTGACGGCTGGGCGCATGCGTGCTCGGGGCTGTGCGCGCTGGGCTGCCGGGAGACGCGGCGCATGCGCTCTCCCCGGGCCGTCATCTGCACACTCCATGGCGGCAGCGCTGGGCAGTCGCGCCGCGCGGCGGCTGAGGCTCCTGCTCTCAGCGCTGAAGCCCGGGATCCAAGTCCCCCGGGCCGGACCCGCGGCCGCGTTCGGGTAATGGCGCCGCTCCCCTCCAGGGGCCCCCACAGCCTCGTCCGCGCGCTCGGGGCGGCGCGAAGGGGGCGGGGGCCAGCGGCCGGGCCGGGGCCGCGAGTGGTCGCCGCCTGGCCGACCCCTTGCCCGTCAGGCCGTGACCGGGCGCGGCCGAGGCTGCGCTGCGCTCGGCCTCGGTGGGGCGTCCGTGCGGACGGAGGCCAGGGAGGAGGCGCGCTTGAGCCCCGGACCCTGGCGCCGGGGCCAGCCTGCGGTGTCCGCGCCGCGTCAGCCCTCGGAGCCGCGGGCTGGAGCTCGAGCTGGGACGTGCGGGAAACCCACCCGGGGGACCGGGAGAGGCGGGTTCCGGGGCCCGGCTCCCCGAGGGGCGCAGGCCGTGGAGACGCCCGAGAGTCTGCCTTTCGGTCCTCTTACCACCCCCACACACCTGAGAGAAGACAGCCCCGGGATGAACCGCTGACCCCCAGTCCCAAAGTGGGCGCCCCTGGTCCCAGGGGATAGTGGCCTGTCATGGGGGAGCGCGCGGAGTGGTCGCTGCTCACTGCCGGCGATCAGTTCCGCTCTTGACGGGGAAGGTGTCTGCGCACAAGCTCGGCGGGTACCTGGCCTTCAGAGCTTCACTGTGCTTGACGGGGAAGCGTCCATTCCGAAGGCGTAAGGAGCGGTCTGACAGCTTTGCGCTCTCATATTGTGATTCCTTCGGAGAAGGCGCTGGCAGCCCACTCCAGTACTCTTGTCGGGAAAATCCCATGGACGGAGGAGCCTGGTGGGCTGCAGTCCATGGGGTCGCTAAGAGTCGGACACGACTGAGCGACTTCACTTTCACTTTTCACTTTCATGCACTGGAGAAGGAAATGGCAACCCACTCCAGTGTTCTTGCCTGGAGAATCCCAGGGACGGGGGAGCCTGGTGGGCTGCCATCTCGGGTCGCACAGAGTCGGACACGACTGACGTGACTTAGCAGCAGCAGCAGCATTGTGATTCCTTGGGTCTTGAGTTTAGGATTTGATGTTGTTACCATTTCAGATCTATTAGATTTTCAGAACTGTTTTCATTCAGATGGGAAAATAGTGTCAGTGGCTGCAGTCTCCGTAAGTCCACTGGAAAATGCCCAGCTACCCGGTTTCCTGTTTACAGAAAGGGATTGAAATGAGGTTGCTGTGATTGCGCCAGTATGTGTTGCTGTTGGTTAATGGTTGCAGGAAGGCCTCATCCACTTAGCCGTGCAGATCATTCGCCCTAAAAGATCCCTGGGAAACAGGTTTCTCTGGATTTTGAATGACCATTTTGTAAATGCAATTGAAATTGATCTGACCAAGGAAATGGCAACCCACTCCAGTATTCTTGCCTGGAGAATCCCATGGACCGAAAAGCCTGGTAGGCTACAGTCCATGGGGTTGCAAAGAGTCAGACACAACTGAGCGACTTCACTTTCACTGTGATGGGCCAAACAGTGTGTTGATTAATCCTGAAACAAAAGTGCCGCTTGTGTACGAAGGTGAGAGCACTCCTGTAAGACCATGGCTTCAGAACAGCGGGTGTCCCAACCCACAGTTGAGTTGTGTTCCAGAAGCTTCTTTGTACGTCTGCCCTCTTCCACACCAAGCCTTTTCTACCTGAAGTTACATGTTATGTGCAGTTACAGTATTAATAACTTAAGCCTAACAGCGCACCTGAAGACAGATGTTTTCCGTTCAATCTGGGGATACTCTGCCTGAGGGGAAGAGATGCACCTGCCCCTGCCTCTGTCCAGCAGTCAGGGTGAGTGCTGGTGTGGTGTCTAGCCCTGCAGGGGACTCCATTTGGCAGTGCGGTTACAGAAAAAGCATGTACACAATCAAGTTATGTGACCTCTCTGAGCTTCATGCCTTGCAGAATTGTCCTAAGGATTTGAGACAGTGAATTTTAAAGGCCTGGGCACTCATTCATGTCCAACTCTTTGCGACCCGTGGACTGTAGCCCTCCAGGCTCCTCTGTCCTTGGGATTCCCCAGGCAAGAATACTGGAGTGGGTTGTCATTTCCTGCTCCAGGGAATCTTCCCAACCAAGGGATCGAACCTGCGTCTCTTTCGTCTCCTCCATTGGCAGACGGATTCTTTACCTCTGTGCCACCTGGGAAGCCCCCATGCTAAGTAATTAGCAGTTACAATTAATAATACAGATATGATTATCTAGATAATACAGTGTATGAAAGATATAAAAATAAGTCATCAAAATTCATGTTTATGCAAGATAATATGCTGATGTTGCTAATACTTCACTGTAGCTAACAGTCCCTTTAGAAAAAAATTTACTACCCATGGCTGATTCATGTCAATGTATGGCAAAAACCACTATGATATTGTAATTAGCTTCCAATTAAAATAAATTCATTTTAAAAAATAAATAAATAGAAAAAATATACAAAGGAAATAGCTAAACATACAAGGTAGAGAGAATATGTTGGACTTTCAAAATGAGGACGTATCTGATGAGGTGGCTCCCGTTTTTATTTCTGAGCCAAGTGTGACATGCAGGTGCTTGCTTCAACTTTGCAAATTGCAAGCAGGGTGACTGGGGCCCGTTACCTAAACTCTTAACACTCAGCTTCCTCGCTGGTAGAATTAGGCAAAGTCTAATGTGCATCATCAGAGGACATAGTCTAGTTTAATAATTGAACTGACCAGCTAGTTCTGCTGGAGTTGCCTGCCCCAAACGGCTCTCTCTTATTGCCACCCTACGGTCATCTCTCCCTCAGTAGGGGGGTTCGCTACTCTATTGCTCCTGCCCTCACCCTCACCCTCGCCCCTCACACACAGACTTGTCCGTCCAGCCTCCCAGGAGGAGGGACAGGACAGACATGAGACAGATGGCTTTCCAGACTGTGTTTAAAAAGGAGACTGAATTTTTCTCTCCTCTGAAATGAATTCAGTATAACCTTTCTTATCCTTGGTTGTCTATTGGATTCTCTTGGGGAATTTAAAAACTGCAGATGCCTTGATCCCATCCCAGAGATTTTCATTTAGTGCAGCCTGGGCATCTGGAGATTTAAAGGTTTGCCAGAAGGTTAAAATTAAGCTTGCGACCCCCGCGCCGGGTATTGTGGGGGCAGGAAGTGGTCTCAGGTACAAGGGGGCTGCATGGGCAGGCGTGTTAGGGTGTGGAAAGCACGAACCTGTGTCTGCTGTGTGCACCCCAGGTCTCCTGTCTGCAGCTTCTGTCAGAATATCAGTTGTTGGCAGACTGGTCTTCTCTGCCAACCCCTAGGCAACATGGGGTGCCCAGCACAAAGTAGGGGTTCCAGATGTACATGAATGGGTGCGTGATGCAGCAGCGTTTCAGAAAGCGCATGCCAGGGCTCCGCCCCAGAGCCGGCAGTGGGTCTCCCGGGGTCATCCTGGGCAGCTGTAGCTTTAACCCCTCAGGTGGTTCTAAGGAGCACCCCTGCTTAAGAGCCCCTAGGTTAGGGAAGCGAGTAATAGGAGAGAAGATGGTGGAGGAGTAAAGCCCAGAGAAAGAGGCTCATTTCTGTTCTTTTAAGTTTTCTAACCTTTTCTGGGGCCTGACTGCCATCCGAGAGCCCCTTGATACGCTGGAGGGAGAACGCAATGCTCATTTCAAGTGTATCGATGTGGAAAGCCAGGCAGTCAGTATTTTTTAAAAGGAGCTTTTTTCTTACATTTAAGTTGACCTGCTTTTGTCCAGTTTTCTGTCCTCTGTGTCTCCAGCCTGGAGACACAGAGGACAGAAAACTGGAGAAAAGCAGGTCAACTTAAATGTAAGAAAAAAGCTCCTTTTAAAAAATACTGACTGCCTGGCTTTCCACATCGATACACTTGAAATGAGCATTGCGTTCTCCCTCCAGCGTATCAAGGGGCTCTCGGATGGCAGTCAGGCCCCAGAAAAGGTTAGAAAACTTAAAAGAACAGAAATGAGCCTCTTTCTCTGGGCTTTACTCCTCCACCATCTTCTCTCCTATTACTCGCTTCCCTAACCTAGGGGCTCTTAAGCAGGGGTGCTCCTTAGAACCACCTGAGGGGTTAAAGCTACAGCTGCCCAGGATGACCCCGGGAGACCCACTGCCGGCTCTGGGGCGGAGCCCTGGCATGCGCTTTCTGAAACGCTGCTGCATNAGGCCCGACCTCACCTGCCCCGCTCCACGCGTGTCCCTGACTCCTGGGCCCCGAGTGCACCCGTTCTCCTAGGAGCACCCTCCCCACCCCATTTTCTCTACAGCATTTTGCCCATCTTGGAAGTTCATCTCAAAAGCCACTTCTCCCCTCTTCTCCAGGCGCCTCTCTCCAGCCCCCACAGGGCCTCTCATCTCTGAAGCCACCTTCAAAGTCCTCTGCCTTAGCAACCCTCCCCTGACACTGAGCGCCCATACGCCCTGGTCTTGACAGCCTGGTTTTATCTCTGTGTGCTTAGGCACTGGGGAATCTACATGGATAGGGCAAAGCACAGGGAAGTGAGAGGCTTTTGGCAGCAGAGACGTCAGACAGACCACAAAAGGGAAGTCGGTGTGAGCCGGGCCCCAGGCGGCTCCCAGGCCTGAGAGCCTGCAACTCCGGGTCATAAAAGCCCCGGGGCTTGGAGATGGCCAGGGGCAGTCATATGTGACACCTTCCCTGTGCAGAACGGCTTCGAGAGATGTCCTTCACGTGGCAGGGCAGGGCCCTGGAGAACCTTGCGGGCTGGAGCAGTCCCTGAGCTGAGCAAGCGCCGGGTGTCTGCCTGGGGCGCGGCCTCGTTCCTGTGCTGGACAGGAATCTGACCACTTCTCTCCCGTCGCGACCCTCCCCTCCCTGAGGGTGTGCAGACGCAGCTCTGCAGGTGGCCGGGGGCAAAAGAAACGTCAGTAAACCATTGTTTCCCCTGAGTAGAGCATTATGCGATTTTATCTGGTCCTGGAGCTGTCCAAGGAGCAGGATGTTAATGACGAGTAACAGCAGGGTCCCTGAGACTCAACCGGCCCAAGAGTCCTGTGACATTTCTGTGGATTGTGAGCCTCCACTTAGGTCAGTCTCAGTACCACCCGGGTCGGTGTGTCCTCTGCCTCGCGCCTGCCTGGTGTGCCTCGTGGCCCTCCCGCGTGTCACCGGCCGTCTGGGGAGCTGCTGGGAGGCTCTTAGAGCCTGAGGCTGGGCCGTGAGTGCGCTGATCCTGGGTGTCCCGGTGCAGTGGTCCTGGAGCTTCTGGGACAGTCACTGAGGGGGTTGTCCTGCGCAGAGCCCCCAGGACAGCACATGGTTAGATGCTGCAGCGTGGGCGATCTTGGGCCAAGGAGGGGCGGAGTGCTGGACTCTAGACACAGACCGGCTACTTAACAGTCAGTGCAGAGACATCTCCGCATCCTACAAACCGGTCTGGCCACATCCAAGCAGACAGGTATTATTGACCAGGGCGGCTGCCTAGAGAACAGAGAGGCCAGGGGCCAGAAGGTCAGCCTGTGGACTCCAAGACCGGCGTCACCCTTGGGATCACTGCCTGTGCAGCTGAAGGTCCGGGTGGCTCCTCCTGCCAGGGCCACGACGAGGGGCTCCAGACTCTGTGCCGGCGCCCTGCCAACCTCGCCCCCCACTGCCGGGGCCCTGCCTCCAGCTGCGGGGCTGTGGGCCTGTTGACGTCAACGGCCTGCCAGTGCTCCCATGGGTGGGCCCGGAGCTGGTGCTGCAGTGACCCACCCTTGCTGGGTTTGGGAAACGAAAGCGCGGAGTGTGTGACCAGGGGCCAGGGAGGGCGCTGGGGCTGGCTGGCGCGCAAGCTCAGTCATCCTCTGGGGTCGGGGCTTCTGTCTTGCAGTTCCTCCGTGACCTCCGCCAAGGCGGCGGTGAATGGCGTCCACCTTCACTACCTGCGGACCGGAGGCGGCGAGCACGGCGTCCTGCTGCTCCCGGGGATGCTGGGTGCGCGGGCTTCCCTCTGCTCGGCCCCCAGTCCCAGATGCCCGGGCTTGATAGGCAGCCTTAGTGCTTTGCTGAGGTGCTTTCTGTAATATTTACCGCAGCCAACTTTAGGTGACCCAGAAAGCTACCTTTTTTAAAACCTTCCCTGTTTCCGGCTGTGCTGGGTCTTCACTGCTGGGGGCTTTTCTCTGCTGCAGTGAGCGGTGGCTGCTCTCTAATTGTGGCGCTTGGGCTCCTTGTGGCGGCTTCTCTTGTTGCCGAGCACAGGCTGGAGTTATGGTTCACAAGCTTAGCTGCTCCTCAGCGTGTGGGATCTTTCCGGCTCAGGGATCGAACACGTGTCTTCTGCATTAGCAGGTAGACTCTTTACAAGCCCTGAAGATACCTTTCTACTTTATGCAATTTTCAACCCTTTAAATACCCACTTTTCTCCACGGAAGTCGAACACTGTGTCGTTTCCTGCAGCCTGAAAGTGACAGTCGCTCAGTCGTGTCTGACTCTGTGTGACCCCATGGACTATACAATCCATGGAATTCTCCAGGCCAGAATACTGGAGTCAGTAGCCTTTCCCTTCTCAGGGGATCTTCCCAATCCAGGGATCAAACCCAGGTCTCCAGCATTGCAGGTGGATTTTTTACCAGCTGAGCCACCAGGGAAACCCCTTCCTACAGCCTGGGGATGACAAGTCAAGGAAGAGGTGGGGGGAGGCAGGCAATGAGTAAGGGACCAGTTGGCCCAGTTTGCCTGAATTGAGGGATTCCAGGATGTGAGGTTTCTGCTGCTAAAAGTTGGACTGATCTCCCTGCTGAGTGTGACTGTGTATTCAGTTAAGGTAAGCGCAAAGAACAAAGCTGGGCTTTCACAGCCTTTCTGAAGGTCAGAATTAGTTTTGGCGTGAACGGAGCGTGGTAAAGCCGGATGGATCACCATCGCTTCCTGCCGGTAAGAAGTTTAGGTGTAGAAGGTTCAGGAGGGGAGTTTGCAGTGATCCCAGAGCATCTCAAATTTGATTTTAAAGCTTCTGTTACTGTTTTATTTTTTATTTAGTTAAGTGATCTCGTCATCTCCTTATTTCCTTACGATTTGCTTCTTTATCCTAAAAGTAAACTGCTAACATTTTTCAGTTACATGATGGTCCCAGCTGACGTAGCCTCAGCTGATGGTTGCGGCTATTGAGGCATCTGCGTCCAGACAGTGTTCAGTATCTTTCCCTCGAGCTAGTGTGATAGAGGAGGACCTTTACTCCAGTGGTTGATCCCGAGCTAACGCGATGAAGTTTGCCAGCGTAGATGGCCATTGGTTCAATATTGCTGTCGTAATCCTGGTATAAAAAGCTTTTGGCAATTTTAATTTTTGCTTGTGTAAAACATTAACCTGATTCAAAAATCAAACAGCAAGTTTCTCCCCTGAACTGCTGTCCCCCAGCACTCAGTTCCCCTCCCCACAGGCAGCCGGTGTTGATGTGTTTCCTTCTCGGGTATCATAAATTGGTAACTGCTCTTTAAAGTAATTTTTTAAAGTTTTAGTGTTCTTTGCACTGATCTTCAGATGTGTGCCAGAAAGCGTGTGTCTTGTTTCCGAAAGTGGTGCTGAGCTCCACTGCTGCCTTTCCCCACCTTCTGCCCCTCCTGTAGGATGGTTCCTTGGAAGTCCCTCCAGCTCAGGGGTCATGAGAGCAGCCTCAGATGTCAGAGCAGTAGGCTTGCACTGAAATCCAGTTGGTTCTTGGCTTGGGTTTTCTGGATGGTTTACCTGGTGTTGAGAAGGTAATTTTGTCAGGGAGAGTGACGGTCCTTGATGATGTTAAATGATCCTACAGTGTCTTGAAAGACGTTTTCTATTAATCACCAGTTTGTGAGCCAAGGTGTGGCCAGAGCTGAGTCCTTAGAAACCCATCAGAGCTGGGTTTCTATGAGATGCTGACTTGTGCCTGGACTGGGCTTCTTGGGAGTCTGGCCTCCTACACTGTGTGGGCCTCACTGGGCACCTCTGCCTGCCAGTCGAGTCCACCACCGGCTTGAGAACACAGTTCTACTTGCTAATATTCACACACTGTTGTCGAGAAACACTGATTCATTCCCTCCGTGTCTGGCCCTCCATCATTTTCGAGTTTTAGTTTAATTTTCTGGTTTCTAGTTATGACCAGAAAATAAAATCTCCAGGGCTGTTCTCATTAGCCTTGTAAAAGACATCTGGGATTTTAGAATTTGGCTTTGAATAATTTGGATCAAATCTCATTAATGTGTCTACAGATACTATTAAGATCTCTCTCATTTGTAACTATCATTTTAAAAAAGAAAAAGTAGCCCAGAAGTACATTGTATCAGTAGGTTTATTTCTAGGCAGTTTCATGAGTCCTTTTTTTTTTTTTTAAATAGGATGGTTAAACTGAAAAGATATCAAGCGTCCTGGAATATTGATGATACAGGACCAAGGGAAGAAATGCGTCCTCCTCCGAGCAGCCACTAGGGAGAGGTGGGGGCAGGTCTGCAGCGGAGGCCCTGGGTTCCCTCTCTGCCAGGCTGCTTTGCTGGTTACAGATTTGCTGCTAATTTGACTAGAAACCAGTTACATTGTCCCCTGTTTCTTTTTGCTGTAGTGTGTTTGCAGCAATGACAGCATTTCTTGGAGTGTAACCGGATGAACACTTGTATTGATAGGCAGTGGAGAGACAGATTTTGGACCTCAGATTGAGAAACTGAATAAGAAGCTCTTCACGGTGGTTGCCTGGGACCCCCGAGGATACGGACACTCCCGCCCCCCTGATCGGGACTTCCCAGTGGACTTCTTTAGCGAGATGCGAAAGATGCCATTGACCTGATGAAGGTGGGTCTCGGGGGAGCTCGGGAGGAGGGAGGCTGGCTGTCTTCACTCATTTTGTTTCCATTTGTTGTTTCTTCAAGGGCGCCTCCTACAGACATTCAAAGGGTCCAGATAGATACATAGAGGAAAGTGTTTAGAGACTGCTGCCGTGGCTTTGAGGCTCTTCTTTTCTGGGCAGCCTTATTACATATATAAAGACACAGTTTGTTGATGGCCTCCTTCTATACCTAATGGTTTTCCAGCTTACTGTTTCATTGGACAGTTTATCACAGAGACACTTCCATGTTAATAAATACAGATACACTTCAGTTTATAATAGGCAGTATTCATTCCATTCTGTGGACACACTGTGTCTTAACTCCCCTGTCTTCTGTTGGTAGATACATTATTTCTAAGCTGCTGCTGCTGCTGCTGCTGCTGCTGTGTGTGTGTGGTGGGGGGGATTATACGGGAGGTGTGGTGAACACTTGTGCGTGGACATTGTGGCCCTTATTTACTGCTGTAAATAGTGCTGGTGTGGACTTTGTGGGCCTGCCCTGGTGCGTGTGTGTGAATCTGTGCACACTTATGAGATGACTTGCTGCGTGATGGAAGATACAGGATGGAGCCAACGTATACCCCACAGGAGTCACACCGGTTTACAGTCCCATCGACAGATGTCTCGGACTAATAGTTAATTTACTTTCCCAGTCATTCAGTTTTTAACTGCTTGGGAGCGTCTCTCAGGTATAACCTCTGTCCGTTTACCCCGTCGAGCGCGTTCTTGGAGCCTGCTAACTCACCCAGACGTTCAGTAGCACCCCCCACCCTCACCACTGTGTCCCCTCTGTCCCAGGCTTCCTCCTAGGCCGGTTCTTCCCAAAGCTGCAGTCAGTGACTTGACCAGAGGCAGTGGCTCCAGCCCTCCAGCAGCTCTCAGGAGGCCCTCTCTGATCTGCAGGCCTGTCCTCAGCGTCTTCACTCAGGCCTGCATGGATGCGCACACGTCGTACGACCAAGTAGAGCTGATTTCCGCTGTGTCCTTTTCCGGGAGATAGGCACCCTGAAGATGTAGCTCCCTCCCGATTCAGAGCAGTGCTGGGTGCTGTACGCGTGCTTAGGCGTCTGTGACAGTGGCCTTCTCACCACAGCAGACCGCGAGGAGACGTTTATGCTGCAGAGCGTGGGCTCCAGCGTGTCTCTCTGATGACCCGCGGACACACCACGGCTGTGTCGATCCCAGGCATTATTGATCTCAGGTTCTCTCTGCAGCTAGGAGCCCTAACCGTGCCGTGCGTTTTGCTGTGTTTGTCCAGACGCTGAAGTTTAAGAAGGTCTCTTTGCTGGGGTGGAGCGACGGGGGGATAACAGCCCTCATCGCAGCTGCACGGTACCCCTCGTTTGTCAACAAGATGGTGGTCTGGGGGGCCAACGCCTACGTGACTGAGCAGGACACAGAGATTTACCAGGGTAGGTCCCTCTGCCCGGCCCTGCTTGGACGTGTGTTGACAGGTCGTGGAAAGATGAGGTGTTCTCAGCAAAGTTGTGCACTTAAGGCTGCATTTTAAAGTTTCCTGTTTCCAGAAGTGACACTCGGGAAAAGGCTGATAGTCAGTATTTACATTTCCTGCTGTGCTGGTGACCTGGGGAGGAGGGGGGTTGACAGCCTCATTCAGGTACCCTGCGTGTGGAAGGCAACAGTGTACTCTGGTGGGAAACCTTAGTTTTGATGAAAAACTCTTGTGCTGTTCACACTTTCTAAGGATGTCCTTCAGGCTTACTGTGAGGACTTTTAGAGACACAGAGCAGGGGCTGGCAGATGCAGCCCGCGGGCCCGGCCACGGCCTGTCTGTGTCCAGCTGAGGCTCCAGTGCAGGCACCGGCACTGTAGGTGCCAGGGACCGGCTGGAGTCCCTGCCCAGGCCCTGTGCAGGCGGCTGGCTTGCCCACCAGGCCCCCAGTCAGGGCGTCCAGCTGCCAGCTCAGGAGCTGCTCGGCCCTCAGCAGCCGCACCTGCCCCGGTGACCCCAGCCNATGAAGAGCCAGTCTATGTTCAATACAGGAAACAGGATACTTGGGACTGGTGAACGGGGATGATCCAAACAGTTGATATGGAGTGGGAGGTGGTGGGGTGGGGTTCAGGATTGGGAACTCATGTACACCCGAGATGGATTCATGTCAGTGTATGGCAAAACCAATACAGTATTGTAAAGCAAAATAAAGTAAAAATACAAATTACAAAAATAAATAAATAAATATTAGGGATTATCATCCCTTCTGGGGAAAGAATTCCAATCTATTCATAATTTAGTATTATGCAATACTAAAGGACAATTTTCTGTAATTGGTAGTTATTATTATTATTATTTTAAATTCTTAAAAAGTAAATTACTGAGTGAATGTGCTTACTCAGTCGTGTGCAACTCTTTGTGACTCTGGATTGTAGCCCACCAAGCTCCTCTGTCCATGGGATCACCCAGACAAGAATACTGAAGCAGGTTGCCATTTCCTACTCTGAGAGATGGTCCCAACCTAGAGACCAAACCAGTGTCTCCTGCCTTTTCTTCCTTGGCAGGAGAATTCTTAAACTAGGAGCCATTTGGGAAGCCTAAAGTACTGAATAAATGTGATAAAAGCATTGAATTAATCAAGTATCTTGAACTTGGTCCAAATCTGATTTGTCTGGTCACCTTGGGGACTTTGTAGCCTGTGGTGACTGACATATTAAAGTGAGTAATTTCAGAACATTTTCCTTTCTTTCTTCTTCCCTTTCCCTCTGTCTTACCTCTCTTCTTCCTTTTTCCTTTCCTCTTCCTCCACTTCCTTCTTTTTCTTACTAAGTCACTTCAGTCATATCCGACTCTGTGCAACCCCACAGATGGAAGCCCACTAGGCTCCCCTGTCACTAGGATTTTCCAGGCAAGAACACTGGAATGGGTTGCCATTTCCTTCTCCAATGCATGAAAGTGAAAAATGAAAGTGAAGTCGCTCAGTCGTGTCCGACTCTTAGTGACTTACTTGAATACTAATGCCAGCATTTTCTCCTATTAGTTTCAAGTCTCTTGTGGCCAATACAAATAGGTAAAATTAAAATAGACCTCAGCAGATTTTTTAAAATGTATCTGGCCTCTCATTTCAATATTAAATAATCTCAAAAATGTCAAGCAAGTGTTCAACAGACTGAAACAAATTGCATAAAATATTATAAGTGTGATATTCATGGGATCTAAAAGGTGAGATAAAGACATACACAAAAGCAATTACCAAAAAGATAAAGAAAGAAAATAAACAAAGACATCAGGAAGAAAGAAATGGAAAATATACAGTAAGTGAGAAGTTGTGAATTTTCTCTATTTATTAGCAGTGAGATATTTTATTTTGTGACATTTTCGTTTGAGATAGTTTAGTTAGTGACATGATTTACAATGTTAAATATAAAATGTGAAATCTCCTTAATTAACAAGATGAAAATATCATTATCTTACTTGGAAAATGTCAAACTGAGTGTAAGCCACACATGATTTTCATTAATAAATCATGAATTAAGTGTTTTGTAGATTTTTTTTTTTTTTTTGCTAAATAAGGTTGTATGGGTCACAGTTTAGATTATTACCACCCAATCTCAGTTAAATGTACTGCTGATAAGCTTCAAAAATGTCTTCTTTAAAAAATAGAAACATTTTTTCAGGATATTGAGTGAGAATAGATCTAATAGAAGATGCTTAGTCTTTGAAGCATCCTTTTAGGGATGAGTTAGGTATGATTCTTATTTTCTATTGAATATAAAATTAAAACTCTCCTTCTTATAACTTTAGAAGTTTTGGTAGAGATTTTTAGCCACATCATTGGCATTTTTTCATATCTATTCTCAAGAGAAAGATTATTTTAATTAATTAGTTAATAATCCCTTCAGATATGACCCATATTAACCAACACTGCTTGTAAATTAAGTGCTATTTCTGGCTCACTGTCTTGTAGGTTATTTTGGTTGAGCAGACTCTAGGGATAAACTCTTTATATAATGATACAGTTATTAGTCTCTATGTATTTATGAAATCCTTACTTTTAATTGGATAATACAGACTTTGAAAGTTATTTGACAATAGCAAGCTCATTTTAAGGGACTTGAATCCAGATGGGTACTGAAACTTCCATTGTCATCTGGTATTAAGTGTAATATTGCTTATCAAAACTTCATAATTACTTTTTAAAAATATCTTCCTGATGATATAAATGAATAAATAATGTTTTAAAAATAATAATAGCAAGAATAGAAAACTTTTTAAAGGAAAAATAAAAGCAATAAAACATCTAAGTAAAGAATAAAAATGCAAATGATGAAAGTCATAATCCAAATAATTAAAACAATGTACATTAGTAAGATGAGAATAGCTTAAGCCAGCCTTAAAATTATTTATCATACTAAGGCTAACATTTGCTAAAGGGGGACATTTAAGGTCTCATTTTTTAGCTCCTGGATTTTGAAGGTATAAAACCACTACAGTGATTTGCCTCTGTAAATCATCAAGTTATACACACTGCAGATGCATGAGGATATTGATAATTACATAACACCAATTAAATCAGTTTCTAAGACTTGTCACCACCCAAATCTCCTGAATCAAAGCTCCATGATTAAAGTCCTTCTCACACTGTGGTAATTCTCATTTTGGATATTCTCTAAAGTTAAAAAAAATAGCTTTGATTTAAAAATTCCACTTGTGTCCTTTTGAAGACTTTCTTAAAATAAGAGTAAAGAAAATGTGAGCGTGATTCGGTGGAAACTAACAATGCAATGAGCTCATTGAAAATAATGAGTCTTCTAAAAGCTTATGCTATTTAGGTTCATTCTAAATTTTAAAAGTTGTGAAAAATTGATAAGAGCCCTCAAATAATAAAATATTTTATCAATAGTTTTTAAGTTGAGCTATGTCATTAATAACTTATAAACTACCATGTGTAACTGCAATTATTTATTCTTTGAGTTCATATACTTTTAAATCATTGATTTGAATGTTTCAATTAATCTTCTAACCTATATCCTGGCAGAACTGCCATTTGAAAGCATTTTCTCTAAAAGGAAACAAAATATTCTTCAGTAGCACAAGGGAATCTAATTATTTGATATTTAGAAATCAAATCTTTACTGAGAATAATATAAAATATGTTATTGCTAATAGAAAATTTGAAACAGTTATCTACTATGTACTCACTGCATGTGTTAAAGAATTAAGTTTTATATAGAAGTAATTTCAATGATGTTGTTAGCATGTTTTAACTCTGATCAATATAGAAACAAAATCATGACAGTTCTTTAGGAATACAAGGAAAATGAGAGATTGTGAATACATAGTCAAAGTTACAAATTGTGAGTGAGTAGAACAAAAGCAATATAAGAAAAATAGTCAATATGCACACTGTTTTTATTTTTTTCCCCAAGGATGTAGTATTATTTTTATTGCAAGGACAAATTGTCTTTATTTAATTCCATAACCCCAAAGTCACACATATGTACACTTTACATACACTCTCTACTTTGTGACTTCTTAAATATTTTATAATTACAGAGGCAGATTATAAATACAATAAGTAATATATAGCTGTAACATGATTTAGGCCATACTAAATGTACCTACCTGTGGCGGTTTCATGCTGATGTATGGCAAAGCCAATACAATATTGTAAAGTAATTAACCTCCAATTAAAAGAAATAAATTTATAAAAACACTGTTCCAAAAAAATGCATAATGTCTAAAGAACCTAACTATATACAAATACAATTTTTTTTCACCATTATATTTTCCTTCTTCACAGTTTCACATTTTACATGAAATAAAGTTCTGTTTCAGGCATGACAGTTCATGTTTAAATTTTATCACATTGATTCATATGTAGTGTAAAGATCTTATAGAAGTGTATTACAAATATCCCCTTCCCATTCTTTGTGCCATTATTGTAGACATTTAACATTTCCTTGTAAACATAGGATGTACAATTAATTATTTACTCATTGAAACATATTTTGTGGCAATCAAAATATGGAACATTACATTTTGCCTTCATTTTTCAGATTTTGTCACTTTTCACTTCTTTGCAAACATCCAAGTTTATTATGTATGCAAAATTTATTCCACCTAAAAATTCCCCTAAATATTTCCTGTAGTGTATTGCTGGTAGAACAAAGTTCCTAAGCTCTTATTTGTTTGAGCAAACTTCAACTTCCTTTTTAAAGATACTTTTTGTTGGATATA
The DNA here is from genome assembly GCA_006408695.1 of Aepyceros melampus. NCBI lineage: Eukaryota > Metazoa > Chordata > Mammalia > Artiodactyla > Bovidae > Aepyceros > Aepyceros melampus. The sequence goes on from SJXQ01001104.1 coordinate 349,489, forward strand.
TAATTAGGTTTGGACATATTTTTCAATACTTTAAAGCTGTCACTTCATTGTCTAGTTGCCTCATGGTTTCAGATGGGAAAAATTCTGTAGATTATATGAAATTGTTTTTGAGATTTTACTTTTGTTTTTGGTAGTTAAAACATTGAGTATCAATGTATTCTGTTTTCATTTGTTTTGGTTTTGTTTTTATTTTTGTATTTATCATACTTGTACTTTGAGACTGTTGGATCTGTGGTATTATGTCTGCCATTAATTTTGGTTATTTCTCAAATATAATCTCTTCAAATATGTCATTATCCTTATTTACTGTTTCTCTTCTTCAGAAATTCCAGGATACATAATGTCATAATTTGCTCTTGGCCAACTATTTGATATTTTTTTCCTGTGTTGTTTATTTTTATCCTATATTTTCTCAATGCATTCCATTTTGGCATTCTCTGTCAACCTATGTTCACTCTTTTCTTGGTCAATAAATGACTGAGCCTATCAAAGATAGTGTTTTAGTTTGAATAGATTGTTTAATTTTTAGCAATCACTTTTCATTCTTGTATTTTCTGTCTCTCTGCTGAAGTGAACAGAGTTTGCATGTTGTTTGCCTATTCCATTAGAACTTTTTTTTATGTTTCTTTTTTTAATTAATTTTTATTTTTTAGTTTGTTTTGCTTTACAATACTGTATTCGTTTTGCTATATATTGACATGAATCAGCCACAAGTGTACATGAACTCCCAATCCCGACCTCCACCTCCCCTCTTCCGCCCCACACCTTCTCTCTGGATTATCCCTGTGCATCAGTCCCAAGCATCCTGCATCCTGCATCAAACCTATACCAGCAATTCGTTTCACTTATGATATCATACATGTTATACTGCCACTCTGCCAACTCTTCCCACCCTCTCCCTCTCCCACAGAGTCCAAAAGGCTGTTCTATACATCTGTGTCTCTTTTGCTGTCTTGCATACAGGTTTATCATTACCATATTTTAAAATTCCATTATATGTGTAAGTATACTGTATTGGTGTTTTCTTTCTGGCTTACTTCTGTATAATCGGCTCTAGCATCATCCACCTCATTAGTACTGATTCAAATGTATTCTTTTTAATAGCTGAGTAATACTCCATTGTGTATATGTACCACAGCTTTCTTATCCGTTCATCTTCTAAGATAAATATCACAATTATTTTGAATTTTCTCTCTGACAGTTTTAGTATTTTTGTCATTTATGTGTTCTGGTTATTTCCCTGTGTTTTCAGATCCTGCTTTTCTTTTTTTCTTACTTTTCAATTTATTTTGTATTTTATTTTATTTTTGAAATCTGGAAAAATATTATATGATATATACATATATGAGAGAGAGACTAGTACAAGTTTCATCCTGTTTTGGTTTTAGTGTGAGATGCTTATTAATCTACTCAAGAGTTGGCTTCATGTAATGACTTCTTTTCTTAATACAAGATTTGAAGGTTTCTGTTGGTATGAGCACTAGAGGCTTCTGTGTTCTTCAGCGGGTTTACCCTGTAAAGCAAGCCCACTTAAGTCTCCAGTAGACCTATATGTTGCTCTAGTTTGTTTGCTCTATATGCTTATATGGTGTTAAAGCACAAGTACAAGCCCCAGTAAACAAATTTTTAGTCCTCATTGCTTTCTAAAGACTTCTGTCACTGTCCACATTTTAGTAAGATCATCTGCCCTGTGACCTCAATTTTTGTCATAGGTTCATGAGGAGTTTTTTGGAGTTTTTCCACTTTAAGCTTGTTTTATGGATGGGAATGACATTCTACCTAGCTCCCACATTCCTACACTAAAACTAGAAGTCCATTTTATTAGTTTTTAGAATGTAGCTCTCTAATAAAATTCTCTATAAATTAAATGGGCTTCCCTGATAGCTCAATTAATAAAGAATCCACCAGCAATTCAGGAGATCCTGATTTGATTCCTGGGTCAGGAAGATCTGCTGGAGAAGGGATAAGCTACTCAATTTAGTGGTAGCTATCTACTCTAGGCTACACATTTTGGGCTTCCCTGTGGCTCAGCTGGTAAAGAATCTGCCTGCAATGCGGGAGACCTGGGTTCAGTCCCTAGGTTGAGAAGATCCCCTGGAGAAGGGAAAGGATGCCTACTTCAGTATTGTGTCCTAGAGAATCTCATGGACTGTAGAGTCCATGGGGTCACAAATCTTTTGTGTACTTATTAATCACATTTATTGTAATGCAGTGTCTGAATTTCAGTGTTCATCTCTTCATATTCTGCTTTTGGTTTTTAATCATTTGTTATCACCCAACATGCAAATTTGATTCTAATACAATATATAGTGAATAAAATATTTATCACAATGATGCAAGCTCTGGTTAGTATTACCTTCTCCTGAAATGAATTTTATTGTTCAATATGGCTGCCAGCTAGAGCATGAGCAATCATTTAAATTTTTTTTTTTTGAAAGAACTGTTTAAAGCTGTATTATGGTTAACTGTGTTAGTTCATTTGCTTAATTTCTACTAGAGAAGCACATTAAGACCATATAATTTCCAGGATCCTGCCTGGGGTATACACCAGAGGTTCCATAACTGATTTGTCCTTGAACCCAATTATTATCTCCCAAACATGTAAAACTGTGGGAAAACTCATTTTTTCCCATAACTACTTGCCACCTCTTTCAACCAACTTCATAGGCTCACAGCTCCCATCTCTATGTATTGGTAAATTTCTTTAAGGAACAAGAACTGAAGAAAACTGAACTCACCCAATGTCCTTTTCCTCCAAGTTTTGGTTACTCAATTCTTTGCTCTCCAGGTATCTCTAAGATATCTAAAGCTTAGTAACTTACAGTGTGATGTTTAGAAGTATCTATAAAAATGTGCTTTGATATTACTCTATAAAAACATGCTTTGATATTACTCTAAACAATATTTAAAGTTGAATATAGAAGTGTTTGATACAATCCTGCTATTTAAAGTGCTTATTAACTATTATCTTTTTATCATTTAATAAAACTGCTTTGACATTTCTGGCTACTTTCTCTCTTGGATTCTGATAACATATGTATATATCCCTGTAATAAAATGTAATGAACTATTTTATGCTTAATCATTTCCTTGCCTTCATGCTGTATAGATTATGAAGCTTATATGTTGTGTATAGCATTCAACACTTTGATCATGATACAAAAGAATTATATTTAAATAAAATAAAACCATTCCCTCAAAAATATTGCTAAATTTATTTCATAATAGTATATTAGCTATAAATAATTGCATAAAACATGCACTTTCCTGCCAAATCTTTAGCCAATGAATCAACATGTAAATAACAAATACCCATCTTTGTAGTAACTAATCATGTCATTTCTTTCAAATTATTTTGGAGAATGATCACTATTCATCTGTACATAGCTCATGCAGAGACAGCAGAGCATTTCATTGTATTACTCCCTTGTCTCTTACTGGGAACTCTCTATATACTTTATGGAAATGGATTATCAAAGAAAGAAATTGACTGTCATGGATAGAAGTGTAGCACAGAAACAAAATTTGACAATTCTAGAAGTGAAATTAGTTGTAGTAAGTTTTTAAAATTGACAACAATAAAGCAAATATAGGGCTTGATTTAGGCTTGCATGAAATTAAGATATGAACTGTATTGAAAAAGTCTGAGGAATATTAAAACAGGGTAAACTCTTCAATATGTTTTAGTTTATGTTACACTAGTAACAGAAGGCAGCTTATGGTTGAAATAGAGTAGGTACTTTTATATTGAAATAAATACTTCCACAAAGAAGATTCCAAACTCTTTGGCTAGAATTCTGATCAAAGCATGAAAGTCAGTTGCAAAAGTGAATAAAATGAGAATTACAAAGAGATTGAAAGAGAATTTGTGAATATTATTTTTTTCTACCAACAAATATTGGTTTCATGAATTCAGAAGATGGGATACCTTAATTAATGTTAGCCATCTGGTTAAACCAGTATTGTAAATAATGTTGCAATGTGAAATTTGCAATCAGAGTCCAAGGATTAGTTAAGATAGATGTTTGCAACTAAAAATATAATGATATCTCAGACAGATAGCAAGGCAAATTTCTTACATCAAAGGAACTCTCAGAGATAATTCCTGAATTTGAAATCACAAAGGGTGAAATGCTAGAAAGCTAATCCAAACTTAGAAAAAAGTAACAATTCACATGCATGCCTGTACACTAAGTCGCTTCAGTCATGCTCAACTCTGTGATCCTATAACCCGCCAGGCTTTTCAGTCTATAGGCATTCTCCAGGCAAGAATACAAGAGTGGGTTTCTATTCCCTCCTCCAGGAGATCTTCCCAGTTCAGAGATCAAACCTGCATCTCCTGTGTCTCTGGCCTTGGCAGACTGGTTCTTTACCACTAGCACCATCTGAGAAGCCCCATAATCCATGAAAACATAGAAATGAAGCTCTCTCCATATCATAACACATAAAATGAGAAAAAGGCAGACACTGTTTAAAATAGTTTTTATGAGGTTTTCAGTTCAGTTCAGTCACTCAGTCTTTTCCGACTCTTTGCGACCCAATGAATCGCAGCATGCCAGGCCTCCCTGTCCATTGTCAACTCCCAGAGTTCACTCAGATTCGCGTCCATCAAGTCAGTGATGCCATCCTTCCATCTCATCCTCTGTTGTTCCCTTCTCCTCATGCCCCAAATCCCTCTCAGCATCAGAGTCTTTTCCAGTGAGTCAATTCTTTGCATGAGGTGGCCAAAATATTGGAGTTTCACCTTTAGCATCAGTCCTTCCAATGAACACCCAGGACTGATCTCCTTTAGGATGGACTAGTTGGATCTCCTTGCAGTCCAAGGGACTCTCAAGAGTCTTCTCCAACACCACAGTTCAAAAGCAACAATTTTTGGGCGTTCAGCTTTCTTCACAGTCCAGCTCTCACATCCATACATGACCACAGGAAAAACCATAGCCTTGAATATATGGACCTTTGTTGGCAAACTAATGTCTCTGCTTTTGAATATGCTGTCTAGGCTGGTCATAACTTTTCTTCCAAGGAGTAAGCGTCTTTTAATTTCATGGCTGCAGTCACCATCTGCAGTGATTTTGGAGCCCAAAACATAAAGTCTGACACTGTTTCCACTGTCTCTCCATCTATTCCTCATGAAGTGATGGGGCCAGATGCCATGATCTTAGTTTTCTGAACCTTGAGTTTTAAGCCAACTTTTTCACTCTCTCTTTACTTTCATCAAGAGGTTTTTTAGTTTCTCTTCACTTTCAAGAATCAAGACAAAACATTTAACTCTCAACCTTTGTTGTATTTTAAATTGTATTGTGCTAAGATAAATTGTGCTAAATAAATATCATTTTTATGTTTTTTAAATGATCTTATAAATTTACAAACAATGCTGAATTAGGAGGGAAGGGGGCAGGGCACAACTTTTGAAAGAATGACATAGCCCAAGGATACAATATAAACTGAATAGAATCAAATGGGCCCAATATGGCAGACAAGTCAACTTGGACTAAACCTTGATCCTCAGCTGGCAACGTAAATCACACATCCACAGAAGCCATGACAGTTCCAAGGAACCATCAAAAGACCAAAAAGTGGGCAGTGGCCCAATTCCTTAAAATTCCCACCCCTTCCTGAAAATAGTTGGAATAATCCTGACAGTCATTAGCCTGTGAAATTACCCAGGCCATAGAAACTAACCAAGCCGAATTTCAAGGTGGTGAGACTCACTTTCTGTGATGGCCCACACTCTGTGGAGTATGTCTTGCTCTAAAAAAATCCACTTCTCACCTACCGCTTTGTTGAACTGAGTTCTTTCTGCAATGAGACATCAAGGTTCTGAGCTTCATTAGGTCCTGTAATCAAGTACTCTGGTTTTTGGCTGGATTCAAGTCCCAGCCATGTGGTTAGAGTTCCACACTGGGTTTTAGGTGGGTTCAAGTTCTGGTCACGTGGGTTCAAATCCCAATCTAAGGCTAACAGCTTCATTACTAATAATATTGCACTAATATTTTGATATGAAAGATGAAAAATATCTCTTCTTTTAAAAAATAATATAAAGTAAAACTTTAATCACAAATTTTTAATGTTTAAAGAATATATTTTAACATACATGTTAATGAATTGTCAACTTAAAAAATTTTACATCCTAAAAGCTGAGAGTTATGTTTTATTTGGTGGGAATTTTTGGGACTTTAAGTCTGGAAGACAGCATCTCAAGTAAACTTGAGAGAACTGCTCTGAAGAGGTGAGAGAGGATCCAGGTTGTATAGAAGTTTAGCAATAAAGGGCAGGTAGTCTGAATAGTGAAAGGTTTTATTTATTTATTTATTTATTTATTTGTAAATTAAAGAATATCAGATATCCCAAGTTAAGAAAAGTGAAAGTCTCTCAGTCATGTCTGGCTTTTTGTGACTCATGGACTATACAGTCCATCTAGGCCAGCATACTGGAATTGGTATCCTTTCCCTTCTCCAGTGTTATCTTCCCAACCCATGAATTGAACCCAGGTCTCCCACATTGCAGGCAGATTCTTTACCAGCTGAGCCACAAGGGAAGCCCAAGAATACTGGAGTGGGTAGCCTATCCTTTGTCCAGCACATCTTCCTGACCCAGAAATTGAACCAGGGTCTCCTGCATTGCAGGCAGATTCTTTACTAACTAAGCTACCAGGGAACCTTCTCCAAATTAAGGAATTCAGTGCTTTTCATTGATTGGAAAAATGCAAGAATTTGAGCTCACTGAAATCTTTCATTGATTTGCACCTCAGCTAACTGGGCCAGTTTCCTTTATTTTCATATCCTGAGGTTCCTCTCCTCATGGCTCAGTTTGAGGAGTGGCTACTATCTGATGTCTGCTTGATGGCAGATATTCTCATTTTGCTGTTCTCTCAAAGTTCATTAGCTCACATTGGAGGGCTGAAATTGCTGATGAGTATAACATCCTTGTTTACTGATTTGGCAGAAAATATTCCAATTCTCAGAATACAAAATTTAATTAAGTTAAAAGTAATACATATAGGCTTAAAATATTTAGATCTTGGGATATTTCCTTGTATATGTATATGTATATATATATATATATATATATATATATATACACTAAACATTTGAAAATTTTACATAGAATATTTATTTGCATCCCCAAGTAATGGATAATTTAACAAAGAGTTAGAATGTAGACACTGTGTTTGGTTCCTACAGTATACTAAGATCACTCTGCCAGATTACTATCTTATCATATGCTGGTAAAATATACATTTTCAGTTACTAAGTCATGTCCAATTCTTTGGTACCACAAGAACTGTAACCTCCCAGGTTCCAGTCCATGGGATTTCCCAAGAAAGAAATCTAGAATGGGTTGCCATTTTCTTCTCCAGAGATCAAAACTGCATCTCCCACATTGCCATGCAGGTTCTTTACCACAGACCCACCATATATGCATATATATATATATATATATATATATATATATACATACATATTATTCATGCTAGTTTGAGAGGTCAAGGCTATTATTCAAAGAAGTCAAGTTAACTTTGTCCATTTTTGTAAATATTGTGAAAGAAAGGATACTTGTAAAAGTTTATTTGATATGAGATTATAAGACCCATAGTCTCAGGTTAGCATGACATAGTGGGAAGTATAATAAATACCAGATTTAGTATTGGAAAAATAGAAGAGAAAGATGCTCTATTTGAAGGTAATTGCTAGTTTCCACTCCTCGATCAAAAGAGAGAAGAACAAATATATATATATAATTAACATGTATTCAAATGATATATTTATGACTTTATTAAAATCATACTAAAACTTAGTCTTGAAAATAGCAATTCTTTTCACAGTTGTAAAATGTCATTCATTGAAGATATATTGGACCCAGTAGCTTTGTACATAGTTTTGTGAAAACAAGTTTTTTTTTTCTTTTAATAGATGCTAAGAAAAATAAACTTGATTTTTTTTTTTTTTTTGCTTCCTGTAATTCCTTTCATACATTTTTTACACTGGGAGTTGTCAACTAACAGATTGTTATTTATAGACATAAAACTGGTAGAATATTATCTAATGAAATGGTACAAAGACCCTGGGAGAACCATCACAGGTAATGTGTATTCTAGAGCACGTTTGTCAAAGCTATTAGGTTGGTGCACAATTAACTGTAAACACATTGAGGTTTCAGATCATAAAATTTAAATCATTATAACTAGGCTCCAGCATATCTTTATTGATCAAATAAGAACCATTGCAATCAGCCATTTCAGCCAATAAGAAATAAATTTGTTTACTCTTGTAGCATAAAAATCTATACTTGGGATTTGATGAACTCTTAGAAAGCATTTTCTGCATCTTGTTGATTATGGAAGCATATTCTTTGCAAAAAATTGGCAAGATGTTTGAAGAAGTGTCAGTTGGTGAAAGGTCTGGTGAATATGGCAGATGACGCAAAATTTATTAGTCCAATCCATTCAACTTTTGAAGTGTCAGTTGTGCAGCATGTGGCCAGGTATTTTTGTGTAGAAGAATTGGGCTCTTTCTGTTGACCAATGCCATCTAGACACTGCAGTTTTCAATGCTGGAACTGAGCAGCAGCAGACCACCAATCAGTGACCATGACTGTTTATTCTGGTATAAGTTTGACTTTAGGAAGTGCTTTGGAGCTTCTTCCCAGTCCAACCACTGAGCTGTGGTCATTGCCAGTTGTGTAAATTCAACATTTTGTCACATCACTATCCAACTGAAAAATGGTTTGTGGTTGTTGTATAATGAAACAGAAGATGACACTTAAATGCCATTCTATTTTTTTAAACTTTTGGTCAGCTCATAAGGCATCCACTTATTGAGCTTTTTCTTTTTTTAATTTTAATTTTATTTTTTTACTTCACAAAACTGTATTGGTTTTGCCCTACATTGACATGAATCCGCCACAGGTGTACATGAATTCCCAACCTTGAGCCCTCCTCCCACCACCCTCCCCCTATCATCTCTCTGCGTCATCCCAGTGCACCAGGCCCAAACATCCTGTATCCTGTATCGAACCTAGGCTAGCTTTTCGTTCTTACATAATAGCATACTTGTTTCAATGCCATTCTCCCAAATCATCTCACCCTCTCCCTCTTCCACAGAGTCCAAAAGTCCGTTCTATACATCTGTGTCTCTTTTGCTGTCTCGCATACAGGGTTTTCATTATCTCTTTCTAAATTGCTTATATATATGTTAGTATACTATATTGGTGTTTTTCTTTCTGGCTTACTTCACTCTGTATAATTGGCTACAGTTTCATCCACCTCATTAGAATTGATTCAAATGCATTCTTTAGAATGGCTAATTAATACTCGATTATGTATATGTACCACGACTTTCTTATCCATTCATCTGCTGATGGACATCTAGGTTGCTTCCATGTCCTGGCTATTATAAACAGTGCCGCAATGAACATTGGGGTACACGTGTCTCTTTCAATTCTGGTTTCCTCGGTGTGTATGCCCAGCAGTGGGATCGCTGGATCATAAGGCAGTTCTATTTGCAATTTTTTAAGGAATCTCCACACTGTTCTCCATAGTGGCTGTACTAATTTGCATTCCCACCAACAGTGTAAGAGGGTTCCCTTTTCTCCACACCCTCTCCAGCATTTATTGCTTGTAGACTTTGGATCATGGCCAATTTGACTGGTGTGAAATGGTACCTCATTGTGGTCTTGATTTTCATTTCTCTGATAATGAATGATGTTGAGCATCTTTTCATGTGTTTGTTAGCCATCCATATATCTTCTTTGGAGAAATGTCTATTTAGTTCTTTGGCCCATTTTTTGATTGGGTCATTTGTTTTTCTGGAATTGAGCTGCATAAGTTGCTTGTATATTTTTGAGATTAGTTGTTTGTCAGTTATTTCATTTGCTATTATTTCCTCCCATTCTGAAGGCTGTCTTTTCACCTTTTTTATAGTTTCTTTTGTTGTGCAGAAGCTTTTAATTGTAATTAGATCCCATTTGTTTATTTTTTATTTTATTTCCAGCATTCTGGGAAGTGGATCATAGAGGATCCTGCTGTGATGTATCACCTTTCCAATTTGTTTCAAATGCTGAACAGCTCTAGAGTGGTCAACACTGAGTTATTCAGCAACTTCTTATGTAGTCATAAGAGGATCAACTTCAATGATGGCTCTCAGTTGGTCAATTTCTGAAGGTCAACCACCAGTTGATATGCACATCTTCAATGTCATCTCCTTTGCAAAACTTCTTGAATCACCACTGCATTATTTGTTCATTAGCAGTTCTTGAGCCAAATGTGATGTTGATGTTGCAAGTTGTCTCCCCTTCTTTATGATCTCAACTTGAATGAGAAACTGCTTTGAATTTGCTTTTTGTGTAACATTAATTACATAGTATAAAATAAACACAAAATACACAGCAGATAACGTCATTAGCAAAAAGAAAAAAAAAACATAGTGGCAAAAGCACATTAAAATGATTTATAACATAACCACAATTGTTTAAGAATGCATTCCAATATCAAAGGAAAATTTCAACAATTCAAAAACTGCAATTAGTTTTGCACCAACCTAGTAAGCAAAGTTATATAACTATAATAGAATTAATTGAACTCCAGGCTTTTTTATGCTTCACAAAACATTCACACATGTTCCTTTTCTGTTCAAAGGAACTGCTGCTGCTAAGTCACTTCAGTCGCGTCCGACTCTGTGCGACCCCATAGACGGCAGCCCACCAGGCTCCCCCGTCCCTAGGATTCTCCAGGCAAGAACACTGGAGTGGGTTGCCATTTCCTTCTCCAATGCATGAAAGTGAAAAGTGAAAGTGAAGTCGCTCAGTTATGTCTGACTCTTAGTGATCCCATGGACTGCAGCCTACCAGGCTCCTCCGTCCATGGCATTTTCCAGGCAAGAGTACTGGAGTGGGGTGCCATTGCCTTCTTCAGTTCAAAGGACACATGTCCCTTTTCTGTCTGTCCCTTCTGTTCAAAACAAATCAGACTATTACCTTGCATCTAAAGACATTGCATGTAATGGCCTTAGAGGAGAAGTAGAATTTGAGATCACAGAAGTTTCTGATCAATAGAAGTTAGAGTGTCAGAGTATATGAGAGAACTGAGCCCCCAAAAGAGGGTGATGGGCTTCCCAGATGGTGCTAGTGGTAAAGAACCCGCCTGCTAATCCAGGTAGATGTAAGAGATACAGGTTCAATACTGTGCCATGAAGATCCGGGCAACCAACTCCAGTTTCTTGCTTGGAAAATCCCCATGGAGAGAGGAGGCTGGCAGGTTGCAGTCCATAGGGCTGTGCAGAGTCAGATATGATTGAAATGACTTAGCACATATACAAGAGGGTGACACTACTGAAGTAAATGTATTGTTTTCTCAGATAATAATCACAGACTTAATATAAGATCCATTAATTTTTAAAAGACCATATCAAGCACCAAAAATGGAAGTGGGGGACAGAATCCAGCCAAGGTATTCATTGAGAGGATTAATTAACATCACTTCTGTAATTTACCATCTGCATTCATTCTTAAAAATAGCAAGCATGTTTTAAGACTCCTACTCTGATTTCTCTAGAACACTTTAGGAAAATGAATCACTGTTCCTTTTTCTTGTTTTTTTTTTTTTCCATTTTTGCTTGTTTTTGTTGAAAGTTCACTAGGTTATGTCCCTTTTTAAAAAATTTTTATTTAAATAGTATGTTATTCATTTTATAAAATTGACAGTATTTTTTTCTTCCTTTATACAATAGCAAATTATCTTAAACCACACTTTGTATAAGAGCAATTTTCTTTAGGAATACAACTTCTATTCAATTACTCAGGAGAAAAAAATACAAACCTTAATTTCCTTGTTAAAAACAAGTCCTGTTGAGGAAGATGGATTGAATAACATAAAGCCAATCAAATAGGGAACATAATTTCAAACATAGTTTTTTAGGAATCAAATGCAGACTGTTAAATTACTCAGAGACAGACTATGCTAAAACCCTTTCTAAGTACATTGACTAGGACTATAGTTATATTTTTTATCCAAATTTATCTATCTATATCTATATCTATCTATATCTATTTAATCCAGATAAGTAGCATGGCTGAATTCAAAGCACTGATATTTTATTACTTATGCTTTATGTATGATGAAAAGTGTATCAGATAAACAAAATAATTTGTAGCCCCCCAGCCAAAGTGAAAAGTGAAACCCAATATTAGTAAATTTACATTACAGAATTCAAATTTAAAAAGCTCTTTTAGTCATAATTTCATAGAAAAATTATATGATATGCAAAATTAGGACAAAAAAATGTGTCACTAAAAGCCATCACACAGCATGTGATTTAGAGGCATTCTTCTGAACAGTAGGTCTCACACTGGTCCCAGGCAGGGCAGTGAAACTTGCATTACCTCAGTTTGCCCATCAATAAATTAGGAGAGGTACTATTCTCTATATATAAACCTGCCAGTAAAAATGCCCAAAAAATAAAAATAAAAATCTTTGATATACTAATGAGTGCAGTATTTCCAGTCATTTAGAGGACAAGGGGTCTAAGAGCTAGATAATGTTAAGCTCATTAATGTAATTAATGCCACTGATGATTCTTTCTTCATAAAAAATGATTTGACTGAAACCTTTAAAGTGTATTAAAATATTTTTTTGCATGAGAGATAATAACTATGGACATTAGTTTTCCATTTCTTATTATTTTTCAGGTTGGCTTACTGTACTGGCTTTTTAAATTTGGCAACAGGAACAAAATATTTTTGACAAATATACTAATAAGGTCTGAAAGTTTATTTTTATATTTAGTAACTCTGAAAGATTAATTCAAAATTTAAAATAAATGAACAAATATGGTAAAGAAATAAAGTGGTAAAAGCATTATAATACTATCTATGCTATATTATGTCATTTTCTCATATTTTACAAATGATTAGCTTTTGGTTAATAATTATGGTAGTTGTAAAAATAAAAGAAAATAACAAATAAGTAGGAATCTATAACAATAAAATACAATGATAAACCGAGAACTACTATACCAAGGTTAGTACAAATAGCAAAATCTTAGATAGATTAGCTATTTATAAGGTGAATCTAGATTATATGAATTCATTTTATGTCTAAAATGAGTGCACAGAGAATTTAGGGGTAGGATGGGAAGAATACTTGGAGAAATAAAGAAAGATATTCTTGTATGGAAAACTATTCTAAATGGGCATAGCTCAATTTTTCATTTTGAATATAATCAATTTTCTTCAAATACCATTTAATTAGTTCATAATTTTTTGTTTAATAATTTAATGACTTTTATTTAATTTCACTACTTTATTTTATTAATACCACTTACTAAATAATTTAATTATCTTTAAATAGCACTGCTGCGGTGGCTCCTGCTAAGTCACTTCAGTCGTGTCAGACTCTGTGCGACCCCGTAGAGGGAAGCCCACCAGGCTCCCCTGTTCCTGGGATTCTCCAGACAAGAACACTGGAGTGGGTTGCCATTTCCTTCTCCAATGCATGAAAGTAAAAAGTGAAAGTGAAGTCACTCAGTCGTGTCCAACTCTTAGTGACCCTATGGACTGCAGCCTACCAGGCTCCTCCGTCCATGGATTTTCCAGGCAAGAGTACTGGAGTAGGGTGCCATCGCCTTCTCCGTAAATAACACTAGTGACACACATTTAAATATTTTAATCTTGTTTAATTTAAGCCATTCTTCATAATTTATGGGCTTCCGTGGTAGCTCAGCTGGTAAAGAATCCACCTTCAGTGCAGGAGACTTGTGTTCAATCCCTGGGTCGGCAAGATTCCCTGAAGAAGAGAATGGCTGCCCACTCCAGTATTCTGACCTGGGAGATTTCCATGCACTGTTTAGTCCATGAGGTCACAGAGAATTTGACACGACTGAGTGACTTTCACTTTATAATTCATATGACCACTGGCTTCACATAGGGTACAGCATGATTCTATTGACATGAGTAAGATTTGGTTTATGCAAATTCAGAAAGGTTTATATTAAGTGTTTTAATACCACAAAGCAAATAATGATGAGATGGATAGATAACATCACTGATTCAATGGACAAGCATGTGAACAAACTCAGAAGATAGTGAAGGACAAAGAAGCCTGGTCTGCTGTAATCCATGAGGTTGCAGAGTCAGACATGATTAAGTGACTGAATAATAATAACAATTTTCTTATTTTATATTTCTCATAATCAAGATAGGGTGAGATAAGCAAATAGTATCATGAAGTCTGGTTGTTTTAGTGATTTTCAGCATGAGGTTAAGAAATATTTTAAAATACTAGATAACTTTGTTAATATTAAATAAAATAAAAATATAAGCAGAAGATAAAGAAGTTGGGTAGATTTTTGTCTCTTTATGAAGCTTAATTATTTCTTATTGTCTTATATTTATCTTAAAAATGTTTGAATATCAAAACTTCAGAAAGATTAAAATAAACCATATTAAAGCTCATTATAAAGCAAATGATTTTAGATCCCACTCGGATATTATTTGATTCATTAACTATGAATATGGCTTTAATTCAACTCTAAGTGATAATTAAACATTTAGGTGATGCCCTACCAAAGAATTTGATAGGTATACTTATCCCTGATGCAGGAGTTCAGAAATATTTAATAGAGGAAGCAGGAAACAAATTTGAAGTAAAGTCATTATGACACAGGGTGGTTTCTAGCCAGCAAATTCCCTAATAGTAAATTATCATTTTTCACACAAATTCAGTGTGTTCTGTAATTCTATGTTGACTGTAGTAAACTTCTTAGGTGAATGCACTTGAAAAGTTTGGAATACACTTCTTTAAAGAAGAGTGAGAGTCTCAAAAATCCTGCATTTATACAGATCTATATGGTAGAAAAATATATACACCTATATATCTATATCTAAATTCATAAAAATATATTACCTTTGGATAGCATGTGGAAGACTTAAACTTGGGTATTAATGTGTATGGTGTTAAACAATTTTGCATTTATTGTTTTAATAGCATACTTGATGTCTGCCTGGGACAATACAAAGAGAAGTAGGATTTAGATGCTTCATTATAAAAGACAGAAAATCTATTTGAGAACAATTTATCTCCTCTAAAAGTTTTCCTGAAAGCATACTGCAGGCTTCACTGCATCTTCTAGTTGCATATATCGGATATATCTGAACCCTGAGGATAGTGCTTTTCATAACTCCATTATTCTGAACTGTATTTGTATTTGAATGCTTGCATATGAATGTACACAAGCATTTCAGTTCAGTTGAAGGTATGACTCCATTTACTCTCTTAATAAGTAGCACTAGGATTCACAGACAAAAATCCATATACAGTATTTTTGAAATGACACCTACAAGGGGCATATTCATTTTTTATTCTCTCAACTTTCATTTATTCAAAGGATAAGCAGATACTCTGAAAAAAGTAAAGGCTTGCAGGCAACTATTAAACAAGTTCAAAGATATTATTTTAAGGAAACCTTCAATACAGTGTATGAAACTGGTCAAAGATACAGAAAAGATGACAAGAATGTTAGCTTATGACTAAATGTTTTGAAAGAAGAGATAAGTAATAAGATACTATTTTAAGAAGTGAAGCATTCATATGACCATGAGGTCTGGAATTAATACATTTATGTATTAATAAATATCTGGTAACATTTGGGTGTGACTGGTGGCTCTGATTTGATTAACTTGTTCTAGAATATTTAGTTTCTGAGATTTTCACTTTATTATGGAAATATTCAGTAGCCATCTTTAATTTTCAAAAATTTATTGGCCACTTGACAATATATTTACAGAATTTTCTTAACCTTGTCTACTGGGGAAGCCCTTGAGAAGACTATTTGCACAAAGTAGAGAGAATAACTATGGTAAATAAAGACTCATTTTGACTTTAAGTTTCTTGTATATAAACAAACAGATATAACATATTTGAAATATTTAGAATGAAACTGTATATCACTTTGATAACATTTAGAAGGAAAAAAATAGTGACCTAAAATAATAAATTAAAATGTATTATCAATGTCATTTCATACTCATTAGAAGTCATATTGGGCTTATTCAACAACAGATTTAAAAATATGTAGTGCTTGGAACTTTCATGACAGTCCAGTGTTTAAGACTCTCCACTTTCACTGCAGAGGGCAAAAGCTCCATCCCTGGTTGAAGAATTAAGATCTGGTATGGCACAGCCAGAAACAAACAGAAGTAAACCTGCAAAAAGAAAAAAAAAAAAAAAAACTTTTTTTTTTTTAATGTAGTGCTCTTGTGCATATGTAAAAAAGAAAATATAAAAGACAGGTTGGTTAAAGTTGTTCAAACATTTTTTATTTTCCAGATCTGACTCCTCTAGACAATTTTCATCTCAGATTAGTTGATGTCTATATATTTTTACCACATGCTTCCTTCTTCAAGGTCATCAAGAATATAGACAATGCTCAGAGCAGTGCTCTTCTGCTCTCTTCCAGGGCTTTCCTCCAAAGTGATGATATCAGTTCTACAAGTTATACATAAAGCTTTCATAAACCTACCAGAAGCTACTAAAACATTCTCAGGAAACAACCAGTACTCATAGTCTTCGCTCAAAGGGTCCCTTAATGAAGAACTGACAGGTTATAGTTGCCCAACCATAGAATAACAACTAATGCCTTACATGCCAGGTAACAATATCTTTGACATGACTACCACCTGGCCAATTGTTGTTATCAAATGCAGTAGATTTTTCAGGTAATACATGATTTTAGCATCACAAATAAGTGAAAAATGTATACTATATAATCAAGAAAATATAATGCTATTAAACTCATTCTGTAGAGGAAACAATGACAGAAATCAACCCACCCTGCAGGCATAATAACAAACATTTGTGTGAGTTATTTTGAGTCTGCAGGTATTGGTAAGGAACATGGAACTATCAAGCCACCACCAACCAAAAGAATCCAAGAAATGTCAAAAGGAAAGGTTATATGTCTTGCCATGTTCTAGAATCCTTTTCCTTGGAATCCGTTTCGGCTGAGTGATGTAGGTGCAGTCAGGAAGGAACTTGAATTGGAATGATTGGCCAGAGACAACTAATCCCATTACCATAAAACTCAAGACTATGAGCCAGGGGGCAGAGCAGCCCTCCTTTGATCCCTTCTTCTCTAGTTCTCTAACTGGGTGCCTCTTCCAATAAAGTCTCCTACTTTGTCAACATGTGTGTCTCCTCAGACGATTCATTTCTGAGTGATATGTGGAATCTAAAGATAAAATCATATAATACAGTCTTATTACATTATTGTGAGTGCCATAAAATTACCAGAGAGAGACTGTACAGCCAGCAAACAAAAATTTCTGTGAGGTATAAATTCATCTAGGTCCAGTGAATTTTCAAATTACTTATTAGTGATCCCCCTCCCCTGCCCCGGAAAATAGCAGACATAGCTGTCTACCTCTGGCTGTGATAAACCATCTAGTACACCATTAATTATAGTAAGAGTAATATAAAAATAAGCAAAAAAAAAAAAACAAAGAAGCAGATTTTTTTTTGATACTGTATATCAGCGAAGGACTGTTATTACTTGGATAAGAGAGCTTATAAGATGATACCTGACACCAACAAAGACTTCCTGATGCAGGTACGTTTTGTCAGTGACATCCATTCTGCTAAGTTGAGGAGACAGACAGGAGGAGGTTGAGACAACTGAAATTTCTGAGGCACATTAACAGAGAAGAGAAATGAAGCAGAAAAAGAACTCAAGAACAGAGAAACTTGGCAAATGTTCTGAGTAGACCATCTCAATTTTTTTTTTTGCTTTATTTTACTTTGCAATACTGTATTGGTTTTGCCATACATCAACATGAATCTGCCACAGATGTACATGAGTTCCCAATCCTGAACCCCCCTCCCACCTCCCTCCCCATACCATCTCTCTGGGTCATTCCAGTGCACCAGCCCCAAGCATCCTGTATCCTGCATTGAACCTAGACTGGAGATTTGTTTCTTATATGATATTAAACAATGTTCAATGCCATTCTCCGAAGTCATCCCACCCTCTGCCTCTCCCACAGAGTCCCAAAGTCTGTTCTATACATCTGTGTTTATTTTGCTTTCTCACATACAGGGTTATTATTACAATCTTTCTAAATTCCACATATATTTCTTAGTATACTGTATTGGTGTTTTTCTTTCTGGCTTACTCCACTCTGTATAATAGGTTCCAATTTCATCCACCTCATTAGAACTGATTCAAAAGTATTCTTTTGAATGGCTGAGTAATACTCCATTGTGTATATTTACCACAGCTTTCTTATCCATTTATCTGCTGATGGACATCTAGGTTGCTTCCATGTCCTGGCTATTATAAACAGTGCTCTGATGAATATTGGGGTACACGTGTCTCTTCAATTCTGGTTTCCTCGGTGTATATGCCCAGCAGTGGGATTGCTGGATCATAAGGAAGTTCTATTTCCAGTGTTTTGAGGAATCTCCACACTGTTCTCCATAGTGGCTGTACTAGTTTGCATTCCCACCAACAGTGTAAGAGGGTTCCCTTTTCTCCACACCCTCTCCAGCATTTATTGCTTGCAGACTTTTGGATCGCAGCCATCCTGACTGGTGTGAAATGGTACCTCATTGTGGTCTTGATATGCATTTCTCTGATAATGATTGATGTTGAGCATCTTTTCATGTGTTTGTTAGCCATCTATATGTCATATCAAGTTTTAAAAAAATAAACTTCTTGTCAGTTAGAAGTGATGGTGACAGTGATCATACTGAAACTAAAATATTTCTGAAAGTGGAAGGAATCAAACTAATTGCTTGAGCCCCCTTCAATGAAAGCACAGAATTCTAACTATTCAACTACCAGAAAGTCCCCAGGCAAATGCCATTTTAAACTGAAAGTCCAGAAAGATCTTAGAGAGATGGATTTTCATATCTATACATATATTTTGTATATCAGTCTTTCAGGATCAAATTTCCAGGGCTGTGCCTTACAAGATATGAAGGATTGAATAATGAAGACTTGAGCCCATGTAATTTGCCATATTTTGGCACTGTATTTTTGGTAGAAGGGCTTAGTGATGTTTGCATTTATTTTATGCAATTGGTGTAAATAAAGACACTTCAGGACCTGCTGAACTAGCTTTCCATCTGACTTCTGTCACTTCCCAATATACTACCAAACTCTCCTGATGTCCATACCTGTGAAAAAAAATGTACACACACAGATGTCTTATGAGTAAAATTAACATAAAGAAAGACAATCTTTTCATATGTGTCTATAATTGCAAACTCTATTGTCTTTGGCCTTTTGTATACATTTTTGTCTAATGGTCCAATTTGAAACAATGAACTTCCATATTAACAGATGCACATAGGATTCATATTTCTTTTATGGCTGATTTATACCAGTCTAAAATGGATCAATATAATCAGCTGTGCTTCACTAGTTTCTGTATTCTTTCTCTCTTCCCTGCTTGGGAGTGTTCTTTTTTCATCTCAGAACAAGCGATCTGATCAGGCTTTCTGTTGGTCTCTATATCTTCCATGTATCTATCAAATAAGTTTCTACTATAGCAAGCATCACTTCAATGCCAAAAGGTAAGTCTTCTTTCCAAAAACTTATTTTAACATTTGAAAATTGTGGAATAAGTAATAGACATTAGGGCAGGGTTGTAGCAAAGTTGACAGAGTAGAAAGATGATTTAGTCCCCTCCTTTATGACACATCAAAAGAACAACTAACTACACAACAAGTATTAATTAGAAAAATCCAACTGTTGCTGTTGAGTCACTCAGTCATGTCTGACTAATTGCAACTGCATGGACTGCAGTATGCCAGGCTTCCCTGTCCTTCACCATCTCCCAGAGCTTGCTCAAACTCATGAGTCCATTGAGCCAGTGATGCTATCCAATCATCTCAACCTCTGTTTTTCCCTTCTCCTTCTACCTTCAATATTTCTCAGTATTATGATCTTTTCCAATGAGTCATCTCTTCTCATAAGGTAGCTTAAGTATTGGAGCTTCAGCTTCAGCATCAGTCCTTCCAATAAATATTCAGGGTTAATTTCCTTTAGGATTGACTGGCTTAATCTTCTTGAAGTCCAAGGGACTCTCAAGAGCTTTTTCCAAAACCACAGTTCAAAACCATCAATTATTTGGCTTTCAGCCTTCTTTATGGTTCAAATCTCATATCCATACATAAAAACTACTGGGAAAACCATAGCTTTGGCTCTAAGGACTTTTGCTGGGAAAGTAATTTCTCTGTTTTCTAATACATTGTCTATATTTGTCATAGCTTTTTTTCCAAGAAACAAGTTTCTTTTAATTTCATGCACATAGGATTTGTATGCATGAAATTAAAAATTCAGTAACTAGCAGAAAAAGATTTCCTGTAAATAAAAATTTAATGAAGGGGCCACAGCAAGATAGGTTGGAGGGGTGGAACAAAATGTAGTCAAGTTTCAATCCTGAAGTAGGCATCCCACAAAGAAGATGATAATAACCATTGCAAAGGTTCTCCCTAATGAACAAGGGATCCAAACCTTCCATCTGGCTCTTCAACTTGAGGATCTTCACTAGGAGAAGAAGCAACCAAATATCTGACTTTGAAAGCCAGAGAGCTTGCAAACAGGAAACAGAGACTTCTCTCAAGGCAAATGCAAAATCTCACAAGCATTAATTACAACTGCAAGGGGAGTAATTTGACAATATCCTGGATCACATACAATTTTTGATCTTGAAAATTCTCTCAGAGAGGTAGGAGACAACAAAAATCATTCCCAGTTAAATAACCACCAGTGGCAACCTTTTGGGGAGCTCATTCTGCCATGAGGACATGGTTTTCTTAGGTGTTATTTTGATGGCTTCCACCTAGCCTCCAATACCTGGAATTTAGCCATCCATCATCAAGACATCCCTGTATGGAGATACCCTAAGCCCTGGAAACAGCTGGGCCAAGACACAGCACTGTCCAACCACGGGTGAGTGAGAGACTCAGGACTCTAAGGGCTATGTAACCAAATGTGCCAGGACTCAATAATGCCCAGCAGTGTGATGGCAGGCCACAGGAATTATAGCCAGTTCTTCACACCAGTGTGCTCACAGTAGTTGGCTACACCTCAGCAGAAGAGTCCACAGAGTATATATTTCTGGTGATCAGAGGGGCACATACTGCTGGGTCTTTTAGGATATCCTCTAAATAAAACTACTTGTCTAATAACAAGAAATGTAACTTACTTTCCTAATGCATAGGAATAAGCAGACAGAATTAGGCAAAATAAGGGAATGGAGGAATACATTCCAGACAAAAAATAAAACAAATTCCAAGAAGAACTAAGCAAAATTAAGATAAGCAATAAGCCTAATAAAGAGTGTAAGTTAATGATTATAAAGATGCTCAATGAATGCACAAGAAGAATGTGAAAATGTAAACAAAGTGAGAATTTAGCAAGGATATAGAAGATAAGAAGAAAAGCAAAAGAGGCTAAAGGATAAAATATCTTAAACTAAAAATTATGCTAGAAGGAATCAACAATGGATTATATAATATAAAGGAATGGATCAGCAATCTGGAAGACAAAGTAGTGGAAATCACCCAAAGTGAACAGAAAGAAGAATTTTTAATACCGAGTCTAGTTTAAGATACCTCTGAAACAGAAGAATATTAAAATGGACATTACATGTGTCTCAAAAAAGAGAAAGAGGCAGAGACTTATTTGAAGTTAATAGCTAAAACTGCTAACTTGGGAGAGGAAACGTATGTTTAGGTTCAGGAAGCATAAATGTCCATCAGCAGATGAATGGATAAGAAAACTGTGGTAAATATACACAATGGAGTATTACTCAACCATTCAAAATAATACATTTGAATCAGTTCTAATGAGGTGGATGAAACTGAACCTATTATACAGAGTGGAGTAAGCCAGAAAGAAAAACATCAATACAGTATACTAGCACATATATGTGGAATTTAGAAAGATGGTAACAATAACCCTGTATGTGAGACAGCAAAAGAAACACAGATGTATAGAACAGACTTTGGGACTCTGTGGCAGAGGCAGAGGGTGGGATGATTTGGGAGAATGACATTGAAACATGTGTAATATCATATAAGAAACAAATCGCCAGTCTATGTTCAATACAGGATACAGGATGCTTGGGGCTGGTGCACTGGAATGACCTAGAAAAATGGTATGGGGAGGGAAGTGGGAAGGGGTTCAGGATTGGGAACTCTTATACATCCGTGGCAGATTCATGTTGATGTATGGCAAAACCAATACAGTATTGTAAAGTAAAATAAAGTAAAAATAAAAAAAAAAAATGAAAGTCCCAAGCTTGGGGCTGGTGCACTGAGATAGCCCAAAGTGATGATTCAAGGAGGGAGGAGGGAGGGGGGTACAAGATGGGGAACATGTGTATACCTGTGGTGGATTCATGTTGGTGTATGGCAAAACCAATGCAATATTGTAAAGTAATTAACCTCCAATTAAATTTAAAAAAACATATTTCAAAAAATATAAAGCTGAGGATAGCCATATGAAGACTCATTGTAATCAAGTGGAAAAAAGTTAAAGATCAAGATATAGTCTTAAATCTAGCAAGAAAAAAGCGGTAAGTTACATAAAAATTATGTATGTATGCCATAAGCATAACCTTTGCAGACAAAAGGTATTATCACAATCTATTTAAAATGATGAAAGGGGAGGGAGAGAAACTATAAGCAAGAATATTCTACCCAGCAAGGCTATCATTCACACTTGAAGGAAAGGAGAAAAAAAAAAAAATACAGACAAGCAAAAGTTTTAAGCACCAACAAACCAGTTTGTAAGAGTGCTAACGACTTCTCTAAGCAGAAAAAAAAAAAAAATCAAAACTAAAAATATGATAGGAAAAGCAAACAAAAAGCTCATTAATAAAGGCAAATATACAGTAAAGGTCATAGCCTGACCATTTTTAAAACTAGCAGAAAGGCTAAAAAACAAAGTAGTAAATTCATACATATCAATAGTACATACTTAAGGGATACATAACCAATAAAATAAAATATAATGTCAAAAGATTTAACCATGGTAGCTGGGTAGAAATGAGTGCAAGGTTGTTAGCATGCAACTAAACTTAAAATAATCAACTTAAAATATGTATGTGTAGTATAAATATAGTTATATATAAACTTTATGGCAACCTCAAGGCAAAAATATATAATACAAAGAAAAGAGACAAAGGAATCCATGCTAAATAATACTAAAGAATCACCAAATCAAAAGAAAATAAAGCAAAAGAATAAAGTGACAAGAACTACAAAACAATTAGAAAATAACAAAATGGCAATACTTATCAATAACTACTTTAAAAATAAATACACAAAATGCTCTAATAAAATATATAGTGTTGTTTATGTATAAAAAATTTAAAATATTCATATAAATATTTTGCTAGAGAGACTCACTGGCGGTAAGCACAGGCCGTGGCGGCAGCCAGCACACTAAGTGTAGCCGAGAGTTACCCCATGTCGAGGTCAGGGCAGCAGCCTATAGTGCCAGGCTGTGATGGTGCAGGAGCTACTCCACGTCTGAGGTCAGGGGCAGCAGCCAAGAGGAGCTACCCCACGTCTGAGATCAAGGGCAATGGCCAGAGAAGTTACCCATGTCCAAGGCCAGGGGAGGCAGCTGAGAGGAACCACCCCGTGACTGAGGCCAGAGGCGACACCCAAGGCCAGGGGCGGTGGCCAGGAGGCGCAACCCGACGTTCAAGGAGTAGTGGCTGTGCAGGCTCAGGAGGGGCTAGAAGAGCCATCCCATGTTGAAGGTCAGGCAGGGAAGCGGGAAGAGATACCCCTAATCCAAGGTAAGGAGTAGTGACTGTGGTTTACTGGAGCACCCTTGAAGAGATACCCAACGCCCAAGGTAAGAAAAACCCAAGTCAGATGGTAGGTGTTGCAAGAGGGCATCAGAAGGAAGACATACTGAAACCATAATCACAGAAAAATAGTCAACCTAAGCACACTAGGACCACAGCTTTGTCTAACTCAATGAAACTAAACCATGCCCTGGGGGCAACCCAAGACAGGTGGGTCATGGTGGAGAGGTCTGACAGAATGTGGTCCACTGGAGAAGGGAATGACAACCCACTTCAGTATTCTTGCCTTGAGAACCCCATGAACAGTATGAAAAGACAAAATGATAAGATACTGAAAGAGGTACTCCTCAGGTCAGTAGGTGCCCAATATTCCACTGGAGGTTAGTAGAGAAATAACTCCAGAAAGAATGAAGGGATGGAGCCAAAGCAAAAACAATACCCAGCTGTGCATGTGACTGGTGATAGAAGTAAGGTCTGATGCTGTAAAGAGCAATAATGCATAGAAACCTGGAATGTCAGGTCCATGAATCAAGGCAAATTGGAAGTGGTCAAACAAGAGATGGCAAGAGTGAACATTGACTTTCTAGGAATCAGCAAACTAAAATGGACTGGAATGGGTGGATTTAACTCAGATGACCATTATATCTACTACTGTGGGCAGGAATCAATCAGAAGAATGGAGTAGCTATCATGGTCAACAAAAGAGTCTGAAATGTGGTACTTGGATGCAGTCTCAAAAATGACAGAATGATCTCTGTTCATTTTGAAGGCAAAACATTGAATATCACAGTAATCCACATCTATGCCCCAACCAGTAACACTGAAGAAAATGAAGTTGAGCGGTTCTATGAAGACCTACAAGACCTTTTAGAAGTAACACAAACACACAAAAAAGTCCTTTTCATTCTAGGGGCCTGGAATGCAAAAGTAGGAAGTCAAGAAACACCTGGAGTAACAGGCAAATTTGGCCTTGGAATGCAGAATGAAGCAGGGCAAAGACTAATAGAGTTTTGCCAAGAAAATGCACTTGTCATAGCAAACACCCTCTTCCAACAACACAAAAGAAGACTCTACACATGGACATCACCAGATGGTCACCACCAAAATCCGATTGACTATGTTCACTGCAGCCAAAGATTGAGAAGCTCTATACAGTCAACAAAAACAAGACCAGGAGCTGACTCTGGCGCAGATCATGAACTTCTTATTACCAAATTCAGACTGAAATTGAAGAAATCATGGGAAAAACTGTATGACCTAAATCAAATCCCTTATGATTATACAGTGGAAATGATAAATAAATTCAAGGGCCTAGATGTGATAGATAGAGTGCCTGATGAACTATGGATGGAGGTTCGTAACACTGTACAGGAGACAAGGATCAAGACCATCCCCATGGAAAAGAAATGCAAAAAAGCTAAATGGCTGTCTGGGGAAGCCTTAAAAATAGCTGTGAAAAGAAGAGAAGTGAAAAGCAAAGCAGAAAAGGAAAAATACAAGCATCTAAATGCAGAGTTCCACAGAATAGCAAGAAGAGATAAGAAAGCTTTCTTCAGTGATCAATGCAAAGAAATAGAGGAAAAGAACAGAATGGGAAAGACAAGAGATCTCTTCAAGAAAATTAGAGATACCAAGGGAACATTTCATGCAAAGATGGGCTCAATAAAGGACAGAAATTGTCTGGACCTAACAGAAGCAAAGATATTAAAAAGAGGTGGCAAGAATACACGGAAGAACTGTATAAAAAAGATCTTCATGAATCAGATAATCATGATGATGTGATGACTAATCTAGAGCCAGACATCTTCGAATGTGAAGTTAAGTGGGCCTTATAGAGCATCATTACAAACAAAGCTAGTGGAGGTGATGGAATTCCAGTAGAGCTGTTTCAAATCCTGAAAGATGATGCTGTGAAAGTGCTGCACTCAATATGCCAGCAAACATGGAAAACTCAGCAGTGGCCACAGAACTGGAAAAGGTCAGTTTTAATTCCAATTCCAAAGAAAAGCAATGCCAAAGAATGCTCAAACTACCCCACAATTGCACTCATTTCACATGCTAGTAAAGTAATACTCAAAATTCTCCAAGCCAGGCTTCAGCAATACATGAACCGTGAACTCCCTGATGTTCAAGCTGGTTTTAGAAAAGGCAGAGGAATCAGAGATCAAATTGCCAACATCCTCTGGATCATGGAAAAAGCAAGAGAGTTCCAGAAAAACATCTATTTCTGCTTTATTGACTATGCCAAAGCCTTTGATTGTGTGGATCACAATAAACTGTGGAGGATTCTGAAAGAGATGGGAATACCAGACCACCTGACCTGCCTCTTGAGAAATCTGTAGGCAGGCCAGGAAGCAACAGTTAGAACTGGACATGGAAGAGCAGACTGGTTTCAAATAGGAAAAGGAGTACGTCANTGTGTGGATCACAATAAACTGTGGAGGATTCTGAAAGAGATGGGAATACCAGACCACCTGACCTGCCTCTTGAGAAATCTGTAGGCAGGCCAGGAAGCAACAGTTAGAACTGGACATGGAAGAGCAGACTGGTTTCAAATAGGAAAAGGAGTACGTCAAGGCTGTATATTGTCACCCTGCTTATTTAACTTATATGCAGAGTACATCATGAGAAACGCTGGACTGCAAGAAACACAAGCTGGAATCAAGATTGCCAGCAGAAATATCAGTAACCTCAGATATGCAGATGACACCACCCTTATGGCAGAAAGTGAAAAGGAACTAAAAAGCCTCTTGATGAAAGTGAAAGAGGAGAGTGAAAAAGTTGGCTTAAAGCTCAACATTCAGAAAATGAAGATCATGGCATCTGTTCCCATCACTTCATGGGAAATAGATGGGGAAAGAGTGGACACAGTGTTAGACTTTATTTTTTTTTTTGGCTCCAAAATCACTGCAGATGGTGACTGCAGCCATGAAATTAAAAAAACACTTACTTCTTGGAAGAAAAGTTATGACCAACCTAGATAGTATATTCAAAAGCAGAGACATTATTTTGTTGACTAAGGCCATCTAATCAAGGCTATGGTTTTTCCTGTTGTCATGTATGGATGTGAGAGTTGAACTCTGAAGAAGGCTGAGCGGTGAAGAATTGATGCTTTTGAACTGTGGTTTTGGAGAAGACTCTTGAGAGTCCCTTGGACTGCAAGGAGATTCAACCAGTCCATTCTGAAGGAGATCAACCCTGGAATTTCTTTGGAAGGAATGATGCTAAAACTGTAGCTCCAGTACTTTGGCCACCTCATGCGAAGAATTGACTTGTTGGAAAAGACCCTGATGCTGGGAGGGATTGGGGGCATGAGGAGAAGGGGACGACTGAGGATGAGATGGCTGGATGGCATCATGGACTCAATGGACGTGAGTCTGAGTGAACTCTGGGAGTTGGTAATGGACAGGGAGGCCTGGTGTGCTGTGATTCATGGGGTCGCAAAGAGTTGGACACGACTGAACGACTGAAGTGAACTGAACTGAACTGATGAACGAGATATCACATGGCCAACATCCTCTTGATCATAGAAAAAACAAGGGTATTATAGAAAATAAAGCATCTGCTTCATTGACTATGCTAAAACTTTTGACTATATGGATCAAAAACACTGGAAAAT
The DNA here is from genome assembly GCA_006408695.1 of Aepyceros melampus. Lineage (NCBI taxonomy): Eukaryota > Metazoa > Chordata > Mammalia > Artiodactyla > Bovidae > Aepyceros > Aepyceros melampus. The sequence continues at coordinate 376,931 of SJXQ01001104.1, forward strand.
TCTTTTAATGATGGAAACATGAAACACCTAAGCTGCCTCCTGAGAAACCTGTATGTAGATCAAGAAGCAACATTTATACAAGACGTGGAAAATAGACTGGTTAGAGATTGGGAAAGGAGTGTGCCAAAGTTGTATATTGGTCACCATTCTAATTGAATTTACATGCAGAGTGTATCATGTGAAATGCCAGGCTAGATGAAACTCAAGGTAGACCCTAGATTGCCTGGAGAAATATCAATAACCTCTGATATGCAGATGACATAACCCTTGTGGCAGGAAGTAAAGAAGAACTAAAGAGTTTATTGGTGAAGGTGAAATAGGAAAGAAAAAACCTAGCTTAAAACTCAGCATTCAAAAAAGTAAGATCTTGGCATCCAGTCCCATCACTTTGTGGCAAATAGATGGGGATACAATGGAAAAAAAATGACAGACTGTTTTCTTGGGCTCCAAAATTACTGGGGATGGTAAATGGAGCCATGAAATTAAAAGATACTTGGTCTTTGCAAGAAAAGCTGTGACAAAACTAGACAGCATATTAAAGAGCAGAAACATCACTTTGCCAACAAAGATCTGTATAGTCAAAGCTATGATTTTTCCAGTAATCATGTCAGATATGATAATTAGACCATAAAGAATGCTGAGCACTGAACAATTGATGCTTTTGAACTGTGGTGTTGGAAAAGACTCTTGAGAGTCCCTTGGACAAAAGGAGATCAATGAACCAGTCAATCCTAAAGGAAATCAGCCCTGAATATTTATTGGAAGGACTGATGCTGAAGCTGAAGCTCCAATATTTTGGCCACCTGATGTGAAGGACCAACTTATTGGAAAATATCCCTCATGCTTGGAAAGATTAAAGACAGCAGGAAAAGGAGGTGGCAAAGGAGAAGTGGTTGAATGGCATCATGCACATGAGTCTGAACAAACTTGGGAGATAGTGAAGGACAGGGAAGCCTGCTATGTTGTAGTCCATGGGTTTGCAAGGAGTGGAGACTACTGAGTGACTGAAGAACAATAAACCTTTCATGCTAGGGCCTAGCAAATTAAAAGAACACTATGCAACGTTAGTAGAAGAAAATAGAAAAGATCAGAACAAAAATAATGAAATATATATTAAGGAAATAATAGAAAAGATCAATGAAACTAAGAACTGGTTCTTCAAAAATACAAAGAATATAGATATACCCATTAGCCAGTCTAAAGGAAACACACACACACACAAACACAAACACACAAACAGAGAAAGGAGAACAAATAAATAAAAACAGAGATTATAAATAAAAAGTTGAAAATTTCATCACAAAAATACAAAAAATCAGAGATTACTGTGAACAATTATATGTCAATTAAGTGGGCAATTTAGAAAAAAATCCACAAATTTATACATACAATATTGAACCAGGAAATTATGGAAAATGTGAACAGACTGAATATCAATAATGATATTGAATCAGCAATTTAAAAAAAAAACTTTCAACAAACAAAAATCCGGCACCTTCACAGGTGAATTATACCAAACATTGAGGAAGTTAACATCCATCTTTCTCCAACACTTACAGAACATTAGAGGAAAAAATGTTTCTGAGCTCATTTTATGATATCAGTATAGCTCTGATATCAAAATAAGAAAAGGACAGCACACAAGCTTACAGCCAATATCACTGATAAGCATAGAGCAAAACATCTCTACAAAATATTAGCAGACAAAATTCAGAAAAACATATTTAAAGAATCATATGGCATGATCAAGTGGATTTTATCCCAAGGAATTCAGGAAGGTTCAATATATCTAAGTCAATAAATATAATATATCACCTTGATATACCACATTAAATATTGAAAAATAAAAACCACATAATCATCTAATTATTGAACTGGCCAAAAGTTAATTCAATTTTTTTCTGTATGATGCTATGGAAAAACTCAAATGAACTTTTTGACCAAACCAGTAGATACATAAAAAGCATTTGAAAACTTTCAACATCCATTTGATATAAATTCTCAACAAAGTGGGTATATAGGGAACCTCTGTCAATATAATGAAGGCTTTAGGATGGCAAACCTACAGCCAATATCATGCATAATGTTAAAAAGGTGTAAGATTTTCCCTAAAATAAAGGAGCAAGGATACCACTCTTACTACTTTTATTTAATATATTGCTGGAAGTTATAGACACAATAATCAGACTACAAAAATGATTAAAAGTCATCCAAATGGATTAGAAGAAGTAAAACTGAGGATGGCATGATACTATATATATAGAAAATCTTAAAAATGCCATAAATTTTTTAAACTAATATTGAATTCAGTAAACTTGCAAGATACAAAATTAACATAAAGAAATATGTCATGTTTCTGTACACTAAAAAACAAACTTTGAGAAAGAGAAATTAAGAAAGCAATCCTAATTACAAGTGTATTGAAAAAAATAAAATATCTAGGAGTAAATGTAACTATTGAGGAAGGTCTGTACTTCCACAACTATGACACTGATGAAAGAAACTGAAGATGACATAAATAAATGGAAAGATGTACTGAGATCTCATAGATTGGAAGGATCAATATTGCTAAAATGACTATACTATACAAGACAACCTATAGGTTTAATTCAATTCTTATCAAGCTACCAATAGTATTTTTCACAGAAGTAGAACACAGAAACTTAAAATTTGTTCAGAAGCACAAAAGACCTCAAATTCCCAATACAAAATGACAAACAATAAGATTTCAAAAGGGGCAAGTGAACTGAATAGACACTTTTTCCCCCAAATACATACCACAAACTGACACATGAGCAGATGCTCAAAATCACTTATCAGGAAAATACAAATCAAAATCTCAGTGTGATACCACATTACAACTTTCAGAATGGCTATTATCAAAAATAAGACAATAAGTGTTGATTAAGATTTGGAAAAAAAAGAAAATCTTATTGCAATTTTGTTTTGAATGTCAATTGGTATAATCATTATAGAAAATATGTAGTTTCCTCAAAAAATTAAAAACAGATCTATCATACAATCCATCAATTTGAGAATTTTTTGAACAAACCAAGTGGCAAAACCAATACAATATTGTAAAATAATTTGCCTCCAATTAATATATATGTTTTCTGTATACACACACACACACACACATCCCTAGGACTTCCTTGGTGGCTTAGTTGGTAAAGAATCTGCCTGCAATGCAGCAGAATGCCTGCGGTGCAGGAGACCTGAGTTTGATACCTGGGTCAGGAAGATCTCCTGGAGAATGAAATGGCAACTCAATCCAGTTTTCTTGCCTGGAAAATCCCATGGACAAAGGAGCCTGATTAGCTCACAAAGAGTTGGACACGACTTAACAACTAAATAGCCATGACCGTGTTCAGTTGAGAATTATTTACAATAGTTAATATATGGAAGTGACCTAAATGTCCATCAAGAGATGAATGAATAAAGAAGTTATAGCTATCTATCTATAATGGGATATTAACCATAAAACTGAAAGAAACTATGCCATCTGTCAAAACACGAACAGACTTAGAGAGTATTATGCTCATGGGGTCACAAAGATTTGGACATGACTTAGTGACTAAATAACCATTACCATGTTCAATTGAGAACTATTTACAATAGCTAATATACAGAAGTGACTTAAATGTCCATCGATAGATCAATGAGTAAAGAAGAGGTGATGTCTACCTGTCTATGTACATATCTATAATGGGATATTAGCCATAAAAATGAAAGAAGCCATGCCAATCTGTGATAACATGAAAAGACCTAGAGAGTATTTATGCTATGTGAAATAAGTCAGAGAAGACAAATATTTTATAATTTCACTTATATGTGCAATTTAAAAAAAAAGAACTACCACTTGTAAAAGAATGAAATTAGATCACTTTCTAACCCCATACACAAAAATAAACTCAAAATGGATTAAAGATCTAAACGTAAGACAAGAAACTATAAAACTCCTAGAGGAGAACATAGGCAAAACACTCTCTGACATAAATCACAGCAGGATCCTCTATGACCCACCTCCTAGAATACTGGAAATAAAAGCAAAAATAAACAAATGGGATCTAATTAAAATTAAAAGCTTCTGCACAACAAAGGAAACTATAAGCAAGGTGAAAAGACAGCCTTCTGAATGGGAGAAAATAATAACAAATGAAACAACAGACAAACAACTAATCTCAAAAATATACAAGCAGCTTATGCAGCTCAACTCCAGAAAAATAAATGACCCAATCAAAAAATGGGCCAAAGAACTAAATAGACACTTCTCCAAAGAAGACATACGAATGGCTAACAAACACATGAAAAGATGCTCAACATCACTCATTATCAGAGAAATGCAAATCAAAACCACAATGAGGTACCATTTCACACCAGTCAGAATGAAGTTGGGGGAATGAGTGAGATAAGTGAGGGAGATTAGGAGCTACAGATTTCCATTTTCAAAACAAATATGTATTGGGAATCTAATGTACAATGTAGGGAACAGAGTCAATATATTACAATTATTTTTATAGTAGCACTAATTAGACTTATTGTAATGATTATTTTGTAATGTGTAAATATGTAACATGACTATTTTGTACACCTGAAACTAGGGTAATATTGTAAGTCATTACATTTCAAGAAAGAAAGAAAAAAAAATCTGATAGAATCTAAGCCTGGAGAAAATATGATGTCATACAAATATCTTGGCAAATTGTAATCCTGCTGTCTTTTCTTTCATTCTGTACATGGCATAATGCACTATTCTTTGAACCTTAATATTAAAAAAAGTCCTGATTTCATTTATTGTATTTTAATACATATTTTTCCTGATATCAATCAGATATGTGGATAATTCTGTGGTATATTTTATTTGGGAAATTACAGTAAATATCTGAAACAGCTCATAGCCCTTAACATTCATTCTTCCATTTTTTTTTCTTTCCATACTTAAGTTTCAAGAGTAAATATCAGAATTCCAAAGTTTATCAATGACTGTCTCATGGATTTTCAATGATGGCTCCAATCAATGAACTGGATATTTCCCACAGGACTAAACAAAAAATATTGTAGCCTACTGCTACATTTTTTTCTGGCTTTTTCATTTCAGAGATTGTTATTTAAGTTTGGAAATAAAGTTAAGTAACAGTATATATTGTTTGATACATAGTGACACTAGTGGCCAAGTATGTAAAACTCATCACAATATTGTAGAGTAATTATCCTCTAATTAAAATAAATAAAAAAGTTTTAAAAAGAAAAAATAAAATACTGTGTAAATATTAATAAATATATAAGTAAATAAAGCTTATTCCAACTGTTAAAAAAGAACCTGTGTAACAGAGTGGGATCAATCACTGATCTGCAAGATCCCCCTGGAGGAAGGCATGGCAACCCACTCCAGGATTCTTGCTTGGAGAATGTCATGGACAATGGCACCTAGCAGCTACAGTCCATATGGTTGCAGAGTCAGATACAACTGAAGTGACTCAGCATGCATGCATGCACATATACATTTAAGACTGCTATATTTCCTCCTGAATGTTATCTTTTGTCATGATGCCATGTTCCTCTTTATTGCTAAAAATACTCATTTTTTTCTGAAGTCTACTTGATCAGATATTAAGTTGGTCACAACTCATGCTTTATTTTGATTATTTTGTCCATTTACAGCTTTATATTATTTCACATGTAAAAATCCTCTTTAATCCTCTTCATTTAAATTTTATTGTAGACAGTACATAGTTTGGGCTTAAATAAAATCTTCATCTTTAATTATTGTGCTTATTTCATTTTCTTTTTTATTGTGATATAAGTCACATATAAAATTTTAAAAGAGGGTAAAATTTAATGGTTTTTAGTTTATTTACAAAGTTGAGGAACTTTCATGGTATTTTCATCACCCTATTTCTTTCATCACCCTAAAAATAAACCAGATACCTATGGTCAATCCGATTTCCCTTTTCTCCAGTCCCTGGGAAACAATACTTCTCATTTCCATGACTCTTCCTATTTGGACTTTTTATGTAAATGAAAAATATTTTATTCCACCTCATGCAAAGAGTTGATTCATTGGAAAAGACTCTGATGCTGGGAGGGATTGGGGGCAGGAGGAAAAGGAAACGACAGAGGATGAGATGGCTGGATGGCATCACTGACTCGATGGACGCGAGTCTGAGTGAACTCCAGGAGTTGGTGATGGACAGGGAGGCCTGGCGTGATGCAATTCATGGGATTGCAAAGAGTCAGACACACTGAGCAACTGAACTGAACTGAATTGAAGCAACTGAACTGAACTGAATGGCTATTTATGTTAAACTATTGTGTATGTGTTTATTGACTATTTGTATACCCTCTTTTGAGAAAGTGTATTCAAGCCTTTGATAATTTTAATTTGGATTAATTATCATCTTACTGATGAGCTGTGAAAGTCCTATATGTAGTCTAGATATTCAATATTTTATACACATGAATTCACATAGCATACACATCTTTCTTGGAGCTGTATTTCCTTTTGAAGTCACACCTTAAAAAATAACCTTATACAATGTCACAAATTTAAACTTTCTTCTAAAATTTGTAGAGTTTAATCTCTTAAATTTAAAATTTAGATCTACTATGAGTTAACTTTTATACATGAATGAGGGAAGGTAAATCATGGTGGATTCATGTTGATGTATGACAAAACCAATACAGTATTGTAAAGTAAAAACAAAATTAAAATAAAAAAAAATTGTACATGTTAATATCCAGTTATCACAGCACCTTTGGTTAGAAGGACTATATCTCATCCCTAAACTGTCAGCTGTGTAGTTTTATTACTTGATTACTTTTATTTTTATCTTGTTTGTTCTTTTTTTCTCTGTTACTTCATTCTTATTTTCTTTTGAGTTATTTGAAGTTGGTATCATTTCATTTTAGTTTTCCTAAGTTTTTTAACTTTACTTTTTATCTTCTTCCAAAAGCTTTTAAATTATTTAATTAATCATTGGTTTTCAGTCATCCAGGCATGACATGTATGCCTGGCTTTTTAAAAAATTTACCTTTATTTGAATTCAGTGAGCTTCTTCAATCTGTAAACTTATCTTTCACCATATTAGAATGTTTGGCTATTAATTCTGCAGATATATTTAATACCTCAAATTTTCTTTTCTTCTGAACCTCTATCAGTTTGGTTCAGTCACTCAGTCGTGTCCGACTCTTTGCAACCCCATGAATCGCAGCACGCCAGGCCTCCCTGTCCATCACCAACTCCCGGAGTTCACTCAGACTCACGTCCATCGAGTCAGTGATGCCATCCAGCCATCTCATCCTCTGTCATCCCCTTCTTCTCCTGTCCCCAGTCCCTCCTAGCATCAAAGTCTTTTCCATTGAGTCAACTCTTCGCAGAGATGGCCAAAGTACTGGAGTTTCAGCTTTAGCATCATTCCTTCCAAAGAAATCCCAGGGTTGATCTCTTTCAGAATGGACTGGTTGGATCTCCATGCAGTCCAAGGGACTCTCAAGAGTCGTCTCCAATACCACAGTTCAAAAGCATCGAATCTTTGACGCTCAGCCTTCTTCAGAGTTCAAGTCTCATATCCATACATGACCACAGGAAAAACCATAGCTTTGACTAGATGGACCTTACTTGGCAAAGTAATGTCTCTGCTTTTGAATATGCCATCTAGATTGCTCATAACTTTTCTTCCAATAATATTAGAATATCAATGTTATTTTCTATTTTTCTGCATTTTTTGCTCATTTAATTTTCATCTTTCATTCCCTTTCTCTTTTTCAGTTCTTAAACTTGGAGAATTATTATTCATGAAATTTAAAATTCTCAGATTCTAACTTCTATTTTTATTTTTTCATATATATCTGAAAGATATATTATTTTTGATATTTGTATTTTTTGTTCCACAACTACATAATTTTTACAGACTTTCCCCCTTATTTACAACATTTATCTATTTATTTTAAGTATATTTATAACTAATCAATAGAATTTTACTATGATAGCTTGTTTAAATGATTTTTATTATAATCCCAACAGTTGAATCACCTATTGACTGTCCTTCCTTTGATAACATTTGGTAGGTTTTTTTGTATGTTAAGCAATTTTGTAATACATCTGGAATATTTTGAATATTATATTTTAGAGACTTCAGTCTTGTTACAATTCTTTTTTTTTGTTTGTTTCTGTATTTGAATATGTGGTATCAATAAACTCATCCTGTATGTTTGTTTGTTTGTTTTTCTTTTTTAAAGATTTTATTTTCTACCTCCCTAGTTGTTCAGCTGCTAAGCCTGTCTTACTCTTTGTGATTCCATGGACCACAGCATGCCAGGCTTTCCTGTACTTCACCATCTTCCAGAGTTTGCTCAAACTCATGTCCATTGAATCAGTGATGCTATCCAACCATCTCTTCTCTGTCACCCCTTTCTCCTCCTGCTCTCAGTCTTTCCCAGCATTAGAGTATTTTCCAATGAGTTGACTCTTCACATCAGGTAGACAAAGCTTTGGAGCTTCAGCCTCATTCCTTTCAATTAATATTCACCATTGATTTCCCTTAGGTTTGTCCTAGTTTGATCTCCCCTGAGTGGATTCCAATTTCAGCTCAGGTTTTGAAGATTTTGCTACACTGTTTTTGTTTGGTTTTGATACATTTTACTCATTTAATATGAAAATATACTGCAGTTTAAATATAAATTCTATTCTTAAATCTGTTTTGGATCAGTTGCATGTGCTTCTGACTCAGACTTTAATCTGGTACATGGACCACATCAAATAAAAATTCAGTTTTCACTCTGTTTACTCTGTTGCTCATGCATACTTTGTTCCCTGAGTTCCCCTCTGCCACTCACTACCTGGTCTATTGGTATCTTTATTTCTGGTTCTTTTGGCAAAAAAAAAAAAAAAAAAAATTGGACCACTATCCTTACTCATCTGCTTTTCCCACAGCTGAGACTAGTGATGCCCTCACGGAAAACCATTCAAATAAAACAGGAGAATAGTTGAAAACACATACTTTGTCGATTATTCTCTGAGTTTTTATTCTCTTCTGCTGCTCAGCTTTGTTTATTGTAGTTCCTTTTCACACATTGCATATAATTTTTAGAGTAAGTGAGGAAAAGCCTTTAGTAGGTTTGCTTCATCATGTCAGAAGAACTCTTTCTACAGACTATTAAACTGACAAATTATTTACACCCTAAATGTAAAGGCAACATTTTGTTGACAATAATAATATTTCACCCACTACCTAGAATCATATTTCATATCTGAGTCTTTCTTCCTCATTCTTATAGAGGTTATGCTAAATAATAATTTTATAATAATTGACTGAGATAACTGCAATGATTCTGAGTCTGAGATGTATCATCATAGAAATGCATCCTTTTACTATTTGTTTTATGTGTATTATATGCATATCCAGAAAAAAACATATTATAGTTATACACATATCCAGAAAAACACCTTCTTCTGTTTTATTGACAATACCATAGATTTTGATTGTGTGGAACACAACAAACTGTGGAAAATTCTTGAAGATATGGGAATACTAGACCACCTAAACTGCCTCCTAAGAAATCTGTATGCAGGTCAAGAAGCAACTGTTAGAACTAGACATAAAAAGACAGATTGTTTCCAAATTGGGAAAGGAGTATGTCAGGGCTGTATATTATCACTCTGTTTATTTAACTTATATGCAGAGTACATCATTTGAAATGCTGGGCTGGAAGAATCACAAGCTGGAATCAAGATTGCCAGGAGAAATATCAATAACTTCATGTACACAGATGACACCACCCTTATGGCAGAAATTGAAGAAGAACTAAAGAGCCTCTTGATAAAAGTGTAAGAGGAGAGTGAAAAAGTTGGCTTAAAACTCAGCATTCAGAAAACTAAGATCATGGAATCCAGTCCCATCACTTTATGGAAAATAGATGGGGAAACAGTGAAAGATTTTACTTTTGTGGGGCTCCAAAACCACTGCAGATGGTGATTTAAGCCATGAAATTAAAAGACAGTTAGCCTTTGGAAGAAAAATTATGACAAACCTATAAAAAGCATACTAAAAAGCAGAGACAGTACTCTGTCAAAAAAGGCCCATCTAGTCAAGGCTAAGGTTTTTCCAGTAGTCACATATGGATGTGAGAGTTGGACTATAAAGAAAGTTGAGTACCTCAGAATTGATGCTTTTCAACTGTGGTGTTGGAGAAGACTTTTGAGAGTCCCTTGGATTTCACGGAGATCCAATCAGTCCATCCTAAAGTAAATCAGTCTTGAATACTCATTGGAAGGTCTGATGGTGAAGCTGAAACTCCAATCCTTTGGCCACCTAATGTGAAGAACTGACTCATTGGAAAAAAACTTCTGATGCTGGGAAAGATTGAAGGCAAGAGGAGAAGGGGATGATAAGAGAATGCTATATTTGGATGGCATCACCGACTCGATGGACATAAGTGTGAACAGCTCCAGGAGTTGGTGATAGATAAGATAGCCAAGCCTGCTGTGGTACATGGGGTTGCAATGAGTCAGACATGACTGACTGACTGAACTGACTGAATGATATGCATACTGTTATTTTATTCGTTCTGAATTTTACATGTTCTTGCACATTATATTATGTTGCACATTGAATTTTTTTCTGATAAATGCTTTTATTTTTTAATATAAATTTATTTTAATTGGAGGTTAATTACTTTACAATATTGTATTAGTACATTTGAATCAGTTCTAATGAGATGGGTGAAACTGGAGACTTTTGCACATTGAATTATAATGTGCAGTGCATGACTGTGAATTCAATCTAAATTATTTCTTATATACACAGTTATAAATTTAAATAAATGCAGTGATCAGTTCAGTTCAGTCACTCAGTCGTGTCTGACTCTTTGTGACCCTGTGAATTGCAGCACGCCAGGCCTCCCTGTCCATCACCAACTCCCAGAGTTCACACAGACCCAAGCCCATGGAGTCAGTGACTCCATCCAGTCATCTCATCCTCTGTCGTCCCCTTCTCCTCCTGCCCCCAATCCCTCCCAGCATCAGAGTCTTTTCCAATGAGTCAACTCTTCGTATGAGGTGGCCAAAGTACTGGAACTTCAGCTTCAGCATCATTCCTTCCAAAGAAATCCCAGGGCTGATCTCCTTCAGAATGTACTGTTTGGATCTCCTTGCAGTCCAAGGGACTCTCAAGAGTCTTCTCCAACACCACAGTTCAAAAGCATCAATTCTTTGGCACTCAGCCTTCTTTACAGTCCAACTCTCACATACTTAAATGACCACAGGAAAAACCATAGCCTTGACTACATGGACCTTAGTCGGCAAAGTAATATCTTTGCTCTTCAATATGCTATCTAGGTTGGTCATAACTTTTCTTCCNGACTGAACTGAACTGAAAGATGCCAGGACCGAGGTCAGAGGAATGAAGCAAGGACAGGGTGCAGACGAGGCTGGCCCTGGTTGGGGGAAGGCAGCCTGCAAGTCAGCCGCAGGTCCACCAGAGACGATGCTAGCACGGGTCCAGACCTGCTGTCCAGCCTCACCACTGGGCCGGGAGGACGAGCTGGGAAAGCAGGACCATGAAGCTCAGTGGTGAGTGTGAGCGGGGCCTCCCCCTGCAGGGCTGCTGCTGCTCCCAGTTCAGCCTTTGGGAGACAGAAGTTTCCATTCCAACTTCCTGCACTTGCAGACTTAAACAGCTGCGTCAGAGCCAGTTGAGGGAAGTTGCAAGGGTGACTCAGCTTCCTTTTTCACTTTTCCCACCTCTTGGGACTCTTCCATCAACTTGAGCACACATTCCCTCCGCTCATGAAAATTGGGGCCCAGGAGATATCTTAATACCAATCAAAGGAGGCCTTACTCTGATGAGCAAGAGGGTTAACTCCTCCAAGCATGACCCCAGAGAGGCACCGACCCCTGTGGCCACAGGGATCTGAAAATCCAGCGTGCGCAGTGAGAGGTGCCCCTGCACTGGCCTGTCTCGGCCCCACGCGGGGCTCCTGACCAGAAGCCACGGAGCCCATCCTGAATGGACTAAGGCCCGAGGGACGGAGCCTTGCCCAAAGCCACACAGCAGGTAAACAGGAAACCTCATCCTCGGAGCACAGGTCCAGGTGTCGGAACCAGAGTGTCCAGAGGCCATGTCTGCTCACTGCCCAGCTGCCCACTGGTGGCAGGCAGAACTCTACGGCCCAGGGGTCACCAGCCGGGACCGCACACACCTGTGCCCAGCTGTTCAATGACGCACCAATGTCAGTGCAGCGTGAAGGGACTCCACAGGCGTCACGAGGGACCCGGATCAGCTCCCCTTGAAATCAGGAGCTCACCTGACCTCAGGAAGGGCTGCTGCTGCTGCTAAGTCGCTTCAGTTGTGTTCGACTCTGCGAGACCCCCTAGACGGCAGCCCACCAGGCTCCCCCATCCCTGGGATTCTCCTTCCCTAATCACGCGAGCCCTCCAAGGAGGGAATTTTCTCCAGCTGGTGGCAGAAGCCTCCCGAGTTTCAACCCAGTGGAGACCCTCTGCCGGCTGCCGTGCCGGGGGCCTCGTGGCGGGATCGGCAGGCACCTCGGAGCCCAGAAAGGCCTCTGGCCAATAGGGACCCCAGAGCCAGGACTGTGAGGAACCAGGTGCTGACGACCTCCTGGGGGGCCCCGAGGGCCCTGAGCTGGGGGTGGAGCGGCCGGGATGGTCAGCTGTGCACAGCCCCAGGCAGAGGGCCTCCCATGCCCTGCTCGCCACCGTGAGGCGAGGAGGCCACCCCTCTGCGCTGGAGGCAATGTGTCACACACTCTGCAGTAGAAGAGGGCACGCTGCCTCCCCTCGGGTCTGAGGTCAGTGCCCTGGGCCTGAGGCGAGGATCCTGTTAATATTTAATTACGATCTGCTCTTTTAAAATATTCAGTTTATTTCTTGCCGTGTCGCTGATTTATAGCAAGATGTTTTCTGTAGTGCCTGCACCAATTTACATTCCCGTCAGCCGTGTACAAGATTTCCCTTTTCTCCACAGCCTCTCCAGCATTTGTTATTTGCAAACTTTTTGATGACGCCATTCTGACCGGTGAAGGTGACGCCGCTTGCCTTTTTCTAATAGTTAATTATGTTAAGCATCTTTTCATGTGCCTGTTGCTGCTGTGATTTAGTTGCTAAGTCGTGTCTGACTCTCTGCAACCCCATGGACGTGTAGCCCGCCAGGCTTCTCTGTCCATGGGATTTCCCAGGCAAGACTCCTGGAGCGGGTTGCCATGCCCTCCTCCAGGGGATCTTCCCGACCCAGGGATCGAACCCGCGTCTCCTGCATTTCAGGCGGATTCCTTCCCACTGCGCCCCCAGGGAAGCCGTGTGTGCCTGTTGGCCATCTGTATATCTTCTTTGGAGAAATGTCTCTTTAGATTTTCTGCCCATTTTTTGATTGAGTTGTATTTTTTGTTGTCTGTTTTTTTGATGTTGAGCTATAAGAGAGATTACATACTTTGGAAATTAACCCCTTGTCGATTACATTATTTGCATAGATTTTCTTCCAGTCCGTAGATCGTCTTTTCATTCTCTTTATGGTTTCCTTTGCTGTGAAAAAACTTTTAAATTTGATTAGGTCCCATTTGTTGGTTTTTGCTTTTATTTCTATTGCCTTGGGAGACCTAAGAAAATACTTGTACAATTTACAGAAAGTTTTGCCTGTGTTCTTGTTCTCTTCTAGGAGTTTTATGTGTCGCGTCTTACATTTGAGCCTTTAAGCCATTTTACCTGGTGAATGATGTGAGGGTTTGTGCTGACTTCACTGATTTACACGCGGTCGCCCAGCTTTCCCAGAACCACTTGCTGAAGAGACTGTCCTGTCTCCGTCGTATACTCTTTCCTCTTTTGTCGGAGGCTAACTGACTGTAGGAGACTGGATTTATTTCTGGGCCTGCGACGAGGATTTGAGTGGAAGTTTGTTGGGGGCTGATCCCAGGCAGTGGGGCCTGAGTGGGGAAGGAAGGAAGCTGAGTTCCGCTCGGGGTCTGAGAGCGCCTCACCCGGGCTGCCCCTGCCCCGAGTCAGGGAAGGTGGCTCACTCGTGTCCGACCTTTGCGACTGCATGGACTGCACAGCCCATGGAATTCTCCAGGCCAGAATACTGGAGTGGGTAGCCTTTCCCTTCTCCAGGGGATCTTCCTGACCCAGGGATCGAACCCAGGTCTCCCACATTGCACGCAGATTCTTTACCAGCTGAGCCACAAGGGAAGCCCAAGAATACTGGAGTGGGCAGCCTATCCCTTCTCCAGGGGATCTTCCTGACCCAGGAATGGAACCAGGGTCTCCTGCATTGCAGGCAGACTCTAAACCAACTGAGCTCTCAGGGAGGCCCAAGTCTGGGAAGCTGGGTTCTGAAGTCCCCAGCGTGTCCTACCTCACCCGGGCTGCCCCTGCCCCGAGTCAGGGAAGGTGGCTCACTCGTGTCCGACCTTTGCGACTGCATGGACTGCACAGCCCATGGAATTCTCCAGGCCAGAATACTGGAGTGGGTAGCCTTTCCCTTCTCCAGGGGATCTTCCTGACCCAGGGATCGAACCCAGGTCTCCCACATTGCACGCAGATTCTTTACCAGCTGAGCCACAAGGGAAGCCCAAGAATACTGGAGTGGGCAGCCTATCCCTTCTCCAGGGGATCTTCCTGACCCAGGAATGGAACCAGGGTCTCCTGCATTGCAGGCAGACTCTAAACCAACTGAGCTCTCAGGGAGGCCCAAGTCTGGGAAGCTGGGTTCTGAAGTCCCCAGCGTGTCCTTGGCTGGTCCTCCTTCCAGAGGAGCGTGTGAGGGGGCCTGGAGGGACGGTGTCAGCTGCAGGGATGCTCGCTAGGACTCTCCCCACATCCGGTGACGCGAGTCGTGGAGCCTGGGGCCCTGGTTCACCCGCTAAGCTGGGGGCCTGCCCCTCACGCTCGTCAGACGCTTGTCGTTTCACGCCGCCCAGTTCTCTTCGCTGGACAAACACCTCCGCGCTGTCCCTGGACCGATGACCCAGGACTCTGGGCCCTTCGCTGTTTGGGTGCGGGGGACCCTGGGTTGATGGTTCTGGTTGAGAGCTGTAACGAGCCAGCTTCCTGGCGGCCGCCTCGCTCTGCTGAGGCTGTGTCTCTGTGGAGAGGCACCGCGCCCTTCCTGTCTCACTGCTTGTGGAGCTGGCACTGTAGGGGAAGGCGTTATATTGCTGCCTGAGCCCGGACCTGGTTCTGAAGGAAGGGCCCTGTGTTCACGGCCAGTTTGCTCAGGCCTTTGTTCCGTGTTTAAAACCTTAAATCAGCTGCAAGCAGAGGGCAGGGTAGAGACACCCGTGGTCAGAGGGCTGGCTCAGCTTCTGCTCACAACCTGCACCTTTGGCCTCGGCGCCTTGAAAGGCTTGCCTGTTGTCAGGGGTCCTCCAAAATGACCAGAGGCCTGTGAACTGCTGCTGGAAGCTTTCCTTCACTTTTTGTTCTGTTCTGCAGTGGGAGGGCTGCGGCAGCCTCTGCAGGCTGACCCTGGCCTTGCAGCTGTGTGGACAGGGGCCAGAGGGCTGACAGCCCATGGACCAGTGACAGTGAGGCTGGGACTCGGGGCCTCTGTGGACACCGCCTCCCCCAGGCACTCAGCAGTGACCCCCGTGGGGGCAGGAGGAAGGGGGCCCACTGAGCCGGGGCCCACACATCACCCCTACATACCAAACACGAAGTTGTCGGGCCTGAAGATCTGGCCGAAGGGTCCAGACCTGACGGAGTCCATGGTGCCCGGCTCCAGGTCCACCAGGATGGCCCGAGGCACATACTTGTTACCTGCAGGGACAGAGCAGGACTCAGACCTGGCTCTCGAAGAGCAATCAGAACGCCCTGCTCTCTGTGCCTCCCCAGGCAGAGCTCATCCCAGAAAATTCCAGCAAGAGGAGATTAGAGGAGGTTTCTGCTCTAGAAAGGGAGGTGAGGGCCTGCCCGGTCATGACCCGAATGCAGGGGACTTCAGGGGCTCTGAGGGTATTTCTGAGCAGCTGACATTTAAATGCACGCAGGAAGCCTTTCTTTGTTGTGTGTTCCTGCTACACTGGGGCTGCCAGAGAAGGGAACACAGGAGAGGGGGCCGAGCACGCGGCAGTCCTCACCAGCAGCCTCGTTGTAGTACACGTTGATTCTCTCCAGCTGCAAGTCACTGTCTCCATGGTAACTGCCAGTGGGGTCGATGCCATGCTCATCGCTGATGACTTCCCAAAACTGGAGACAGAGGAAGCAGCGCGTGATGGTCTGGCATCCTAAGTGTCCCTTCCTCTCCCGTCCTTGGAACAGTGGACTGTGGTCAGACAGGCGGGGAGCCGCAGACAGGCCCATTCCTCCAGCAGCTTCTGCGGAGCCATGTCAGGGAGACAGACTGGGAAGTTGGGAGGGGCCCTGGAGGAAGAGGAGGGGGGCACGGCTGCGGATGCTGCGGAGGCTGGGCCCCCAGGCAGGGCTGCGCATCAGCATCCCAGCGGATGGACCGTCATCTCTGGGGGCAGTGGCCAGAGCTGGGACCACCCCAGGGAGCGAGGCAGGGAGAGCACGCCGGCTGCAGCAGGAAAGTGTTCTCTGACGTTAGCAGACCAGCAGCCCGAACCGTCAAGGGCAGTCTTCACCCGTGGGCTTGTTTCAGCCTGCGGCCCGTGCAGGGAGGCTGGCCGATGTCTGGTAAGACGTGGGCAGCTGTGAAGACCCGGCCGTCGCTCCTGGTGTTTCATACGGATCCAGTCTGTGGTCAGACACTCCGAGGGACGAGTTAGGGTCAGTGTGCGGTGGGCACGGGCTGACTGGTTTTCAGGGATGGTGGACTTCCAGTTTCTTGTTGGCCCTGTTGTCATCTGCTGAGCAAATTCCTGAACCGATGCTGTTAGAGGGTCTTAGAGACTGGGGCTTTCACAAGGGGTGCTCAGGAATGTAATTTTAACAAATATTCTAGGTTAATTAGGGAGGAAAACACAGGAAGGGAGCTGTTAGAAGACTCTGAGATATTGGGCCTGAAGCGTATTTCAAGGGCTGAGTGAGAAGGGCAGTGGCGATTGATGGTCTCTCAGTTTGCAGTAAGTGTTTCAGGGGGTGGCACAGACACGTATGAGAATGCCCGCGCGGCCGTCACTCCTGACCTCTGCTCCAGGGCCCCTGTGGTCAGCCGGGACCACGTCCAGTGCCAGCCAGCTGTGGAGGGCCGTTTGCTGAGTGCCTGGAGTCTCTGGTGATGACGTGAATGTCTGGTAAGACTGTCCTCTGTGCTGGTCTCAGACTGAAGCCAAGTGTGGAAGATGTGCGCTTCTGGCACTCGGCGAGTGGCTCCAGACACAGTATTCACGTGAGAGCGCCCAGAGCCCTTAGTCTCTCTCTTAAAATTATTTTATTTGGTGCTGCACTGGTCTTAGCTGTGGCGTGGGAACTGTTGGTCGTGGCCTGTGGGATTTGGTTCCCTGACTAGGGACCGAACCCAGGCCCCCTGCACTGGAAGCATGCAGTCTTGGCCGCTGGACCACCAGACAGGTCTGCAGGTCCCTTAGTCTCTCGTTCCAAGGCTTCTTGAGCACCTGGCAAGGAAGGAAGGTCAAAGCCTGCTCCTGCGGCCTGATTCTGCACGTCAGCTCGTAGCTGTAGTGTGCGTGAGTTCCATAAAGACGGCCACAGAGAGCTTTCGGGTCCCCTAGTGCCTGGAAGCCAGAATCAGAGGCAACAGTGGTCCTGCTGATGAAAGAAGGCCGTTTGGTTAAAGATAAGGGCCAGTGAATAAGACTGGCAGAGTGACAGGCTCTGTTCCACGTGCAGGCGTGGCCTTCCCCGTGTTGGCCACACCCTGCCCGAGGGGAGACCTTGTAAAACCAAGAGGTCATATTGCCCAAACCTGGCCCCCCATCCCAGATCCTAGGGTGTCTGAGTTTCCTGCCCCAGCTGCTCCAGGCCCGCTTCCAGCCTCTCCCCCAGGGTCTCCCTGAGGGCAGGTGATTGAACTTAGCGGGAAAGGCGGCCTGCAGCGTGTGGTGAGGGGGTGACGGAGTCGGGTGGGTCCCTCAAATGTGCCCAAGAGGCGCTTTGAGCAGAGGACTCAGGTGAGCGCCCGGGCCGGCAGTTCTCCGTGCCCGTCGTCGCGCGTGGATGCATGTCCCGACCCCAGGGACGACCACAGAGACGGCGTCAGGTCCTTCTCCAGGCTCAGCCTTTGCCCTCTCCCCTTGGCTGAGTTCAGTCTGCGTCCTTTCCCTGTAAACAAACAGAACTGTGAGTGCAACCGCACTCGGTCAGTTCTGCAAGTCCTCCCAGTGAGCCATCCAGCCCACGGACCGTCCTGGGGGCCTCTGCCCTTGCAGCTGGCATCAGAAGTAGACTAGTCCCGGAGACCATTCCCTCTGACCTCACACGTGGCCCAGAGGCTTCACGGTTGGTGCCAGCAGTGGCATTTGCTGGAGTGACCCTGACTCACGGAAACGTAAGAAGGAGGGTGACGGGTAGGGGGTGACGAACCTGTGGCTCCTAGGGGAACACAGGTCAGCTAAGTTGTGGAACTGGAGCCATGCTGCCGTAAGTTATTGGAGGTAAAAGTCACCAAGGGAGTTTCAAAATGATGGCCCCAGCTCCCGAGGAGCCTGCTCCCCGGATGCCTAAGAAAACGCAGAGTAACAGGCGACTGTCTGTCCCTGAGCAGTCCCTGGGCGGTGGCTGTCTGTAATGACCAAAGTGACGGCAGTGTGTTAGGATGGAGCTTGAGCTGAGCCAAGCCTGCGTTCAGGCTGCTCTGAGCTGGCACAGGGATGCCACCGAGGGGACTAGTCCAGGCAGAGGCTCAGATAGCCAAGATCCACGAGACCCTCAGGTAAGTCCTGCTGCTGCTGCTGCTAAGTCGCTTCAGTCACGTCCGACTCTGTGCGACCCCGTAGATGGCAGCCCACCAGGCTCCCCTGTCCCTGGGATTCTCCAGGCAAGAACACTGGAGTGGGTGCCATTTCCTTCTCCAATGCATGAAAGTGAAAAGTGAAAGTGAAGTCACTCAGTCGTGTCTGACTCTTTGTGACCCCATGGACTGCAGCCCACCAGGCTCCTCCATCCATGGGATTTTCCAGGCAAGAGTACTGGGGTGGGGTGCCATCGCCTTCTCCATGGGGTTCAAATCTGGGAGCAGTTGTTAGTGGATAAATAAAGCAGACACCAATAGGATCAGAACGAAGGTCTTCCTGTGGTGCTCTCTGAAGTGGGGGGGCCCACGGGAGCCCCTGCCAGTCCCCCCAACTTGAGGGCCTTCAGTCTGCTGGAGGGGGACCAGTTCTGGAACATTTGAGGAGCCCCTGGTCCCTGCAGCTGCCGGGTTTTGGTACAGAAACCGCTCTATTGACAGCAAAGCAGCCCGGTTGCAGCTGGCATATTGCCTGGACAGCAGCCACCCTAACTGAAGGAGGCAGAAAGCAGTCAGCTCAGTGGACTGGAATGCAAGCTCTTTGCCTCAATGTTTGGGCTTTCAATGACTCATAGGTTGTGGCCATGGCCTGGCCCTGAGGCCAGGCAGATGGGCAGTGAAGACCGGGCTGTTAAAGGGATGCCCGCGTGGGGCACAGCCCTGTGGAAGCTGGTCTGGGATCTGAGAGGTGCATTGACGCGGGGCCCTTCTCTGCCGCGAGAAGAACTCTCTCTGGGATTGGGAGGGGCTGGAGTTGGCAAGTGGCCCTCCTCAGGGTGGCCTCCAGGGTCCATGGATTCAGTGGACATGTGGGCACCACAGCCGAGCAGAGAAGGGCTGGCTTGAGACGTGTTTGTCTTGAGGCCGGCGGTGTAGTCTGTTCGCGGGAGGTCCGAGGAGCAGGTGGCCGGGGTTGCGGCTGCTGCGGGAGACAGGTGTCCACAGCTGTCAGGCGCGGCCGGTCTGACTTTGAGCACTGGCCGTCTCTAGCGGGGTTTGTGGCTGGGGCTCTGGGTCACGAGGCACCAGGAGCGATCTCCCAGGAACCGGAGGCCCAAGGCCTGGGCGTCCAGGAGGAGCTGGCGCTAGAGGCTGCGTGCGGGCGGCGGGTGGCCAGGCCGCAGGGAGAACTCGGAGCGTCGTCTCCACCGGCAGCACTGCGTGCGTGCCATCACACGGCGATGCGGGCTCAGCGTGACTGTGTTCCTGCAGGGAGAGGACGACTCGGTCCTCTGTTGGGGCCTCCTGGATGCCTCCCTGAGCTGCTCCTCCCTTGCCTGATTTTAACCCATGCCCTTTGCCTGCAATAGACCATAAGCAGAGAAAATCCCATGGGCGGAGGAGCCTGGTAGGCTGCAGTCCATGGGGTTGCACAGAGTCAGACACGACTAAAGCGACTTAGCAGCAGCAGCAGCAGCAGGTATAAGAGCTTGCAGTGAGTTCTCTGAGTCCTTCTGGCGAATTACCGAGACAGGGTCACTGGGGACCCCCTCAAGCTTGTACTGAAGTGAGGGCGGTCTTCTGCGTGGATCCAGAACCCCCAACCTTGCAGTCAGCCCTCTTGAATTCAGAGGTAGGTCGGTAGGTAGTTAGGGCACTCAGTTGTGTCTGACTCTTTGCAACGCCGTGGACTGTGGCCCACCAGGCTCCTCTGTCCACGGGATTTCCCAGGCAAGAGTACTGGGATGGGTTGCCATTTCGTCCTCCAGGGGATCTTCCCGACCCAGGGATCGAACCTGTGTCTCCTGTCAAGAGGCGTCTCCTGCCCTGCAGGTGGATTCTTTATCGCTGAGCCATTGGGAAAGCCTGATTCAGGGGACATGTTGAGTATTTACTCCAGAAGCTGAAACCACCAGGCTTCTCCTCGGTTCTCGGAGTGGGGAGCAGGACGTGGGTGAGGATATTGTGGGGAATATGGTCATCTCGGGAAGAAAGGCCTAATAGAGTGATTATTTTGCCATCTTGTGCTATGTAAACCCCCCAAATTTGATTAAGACAAAGCATTTATTATTAAGCACAGATGCGAGGGCTGGGTGAGTGCATTTTGTCTAGGACCAGCCTCTCTGGGGCTCCATGTCCCGGGCAGCTTTCCGAGGGCCAGTGGGGGGTAGGCGCGTTGGTCCAGTGAGGGGTTCACCATCCGTCTGGCTGTTGGCTTGAAGTCATCCATCAGGTTATGCTCCTGCGTGTGGAGGAGAGGCGGCCCCCGTGCACAGGCCGCTCTTCACGTCCATCACCTCAGCTGCTGCTCCTTCAGATCTGCACCAGTTCTTCAGTGACGCCTGCTGAGTGGGCGTAGAGAGGACGAGGAAGTCCACACTGGGCTCCCCTGTGTCCTCCAGCCAGCCAAGGCGCTTACACACACAAGCGCACACACACACACACGTGAGGGAGATCAGATCTCCCCTTCAGACACAAGGAAACGGCTGCAGAGGGGTTAAGCAGACGGCCGAGAATCACACAGCACCAGCGAAAAGAATCAGCTGCTGCGTCTCCTGCGCCTGCCTGCACGTTTCCTGGAGTTCCGCATCCATGCTGTTTCCTAGGAAACCATCACACAGCCCACAGGACTGTCTGCATGAAAGAGGGGGGTGGTCCATCCAGGGCCCACTCTTTCCTTCTTTTCCTGCATCAGCAACGCTGCGGCCCTTTGTCAGGGCGTTAATGTAGTGAAAACAGAATGCCCAGAGCTTGCCGCTGGGATTACGTTTCCAGCGAGATGTCTGTGCTCACTCAAGGACCAGGTTCACGGAGCCTCTCGCCCATCAGAGCAGTGAGCCCGCTTCTGTCTGTTCCCCTCCCGCCTTCCGCTCTCCCACAGGCTCTCTGTCTGCACGGCAGGCTCCCCTCAGGGTGCTGCGGCCTGAGGACCCACTCCAGGAGGCTGTGCCCTTGGCCCTAGGCCCTCCTCCCCATGGGCGGAGTCTCTGCAAAGCCCGTGCTGCCCCGACCTTCTCTTGACCACGACAGGGCCCGGGGCCAGCGAGCGTCTGTGCCGTGGGCCTGGCCACTCTGGGGCTCTGTCTTCATCATCGTCCACCCCGCGGTGGTCCCTTGCAGGTGGCTGCGGGGAATTCAGGAGTCTGACCCCTGCCCTGACCCCGAGGCAGGCTTGGGGAGGAGGGCTTGGGCGAGGGGCAGGGGCCAGAGCAGACCCTCCTCCCCACCTGCAGTGGTTTGATCTCGCTGCCTCCGAGCATCTCCTGCGCTTTTCTGAGAAGCTGAAGTGCGTTTGCTGTTACGAGCAGCTCTCTTCTGACATAAATATTAATGAAAGGCAAGCTCCCGCACGTTGCTGCTGGGAGCCATTTTTCGTGGCAGGGTCTTGTGCAGGAATGAGTCGGAATGCCTGGGTCCAGTCCCGGGATGCTCGACTGACATCTTCACCAGCCAGGGAAACACCCACTGTAGCAGCTGGGCCCGGGGCAGGATGGGCAGGCATCAGCCTGGCCCTGGGCGGTCCGCAGGCTCAAGGCTGTGGCCTCTGTGAGGAGGCGCCCGCGTCAAGGGTCTGAGCTGCTGGAGAAGACGCCTGGCGCTTCTCTGGACCGTGTCCTCCCCGAGTCAGGCTTTTCATCCTGAACAGCAAGGGGCAGAGCGGGGGCAGGGCTCGGTGCCCGGCAGCCAAGCTGGCACCAAGTCCAGCTGGTGCATAACCCCCGGGTGACACGGAGGATGCTAGGGGGTCCTGTGCGTAACGATGTGCATCCTGGGTGTGGGAGCAGCTCTGCGGCCCTGGGAGAGGGTGTCTTTGTCCTCAGAAGTTGTGCTCTGACTCAGCGTTGTGACGTCTGTGGTCTACGTTCAAATAATTCACCCAAAGCACGCACACACACACGCACACACACACACACACGCGCGCACACACACGCCAGGGCTGCACAGTGGGCAAAATGCTGATGGCTGTTGAAATTTGAGGACGACATGTTGGTTGCTCTTCTTTCAACTTGTAGGTTTCAAGTTTTATTTGATAAATAAGTTACTTTAAGGACCAATGATTAGTTCTGGGGCTTCCCTGGTGGCTCAGTGATATAGAATCCGCCTGCAATTCAGGAGACGCCTTTTGCACAGGAGACATGGGTTTGCCCCCTGGGTCGGGAAGATCCCCTGAAGAAGGGAAGGGCCACCCACTCCAGTATCCTTGCCTGGAAATCCCAGGGACAGAGGAGCCTGGCGGGCTACAGTCTACGGGGGAGCAGAAGAGCTGGACACGACGGGGCAGAGAAACAGCAGTGAAACATGGAACAGGTCTCCTCGTAACGGCTGCAGGGACACTCTGGGAAAGCAGCAGTTCTTACTGGTTTGGTGGCTTCCTCCTTATTAAGGAAGAAGAGTCCAGACAGGATGTGCTCTGCTGAGAACTCTGCCTTCAAACCCAGCCGTGAGAAATGTGGCTCACAGAGCAGGCTGGAGAGTGCTATTTTTATCTTAGGCTTTCTTGTCCTTGCATTTTCAATGCTTAATTGTTTTCTTCTTTCAAAAGAGCGTTTGTATCCACGGGCAGTCCTGCCGCAGGCAGAGTGGGGAGGGGTGTCTGGAGATGCTCGAGAGTGGAGGGCGAGTCTTCCAGTCCTCCCCCTGGTTTGCTTGTATCGCCTCGAGGAAACAACTCCATCAACCGAAACAGGCGGAACTGCCGAACAGCGGGCCACTTGCACATAGCTCATGAACCATTTTAAGAAGCAAGTGCTCTCTATGTTGATGCTCATGCAGAGATGAGTGCCTGACTTGGAACAGTAAATGCACCAGGGCTCTGCCTCTCCTCCTGGACTGTGAGGCTTGTACGGGCAGGACTGTGCCTGTCTTATTAATGTGTGAACCCCAGTGCCCAGCACCGTAAATATACACGGATAAATAAATGAACAAAGACGTGAAAACAGGAGAAAGAGATGTGATGATATCTGAATTCTACAACCGCCAAGGATTATGCAAATCCGTAATAGCTTTGTGTTCATGATTTATCATGCTTGTAGCAGATGGATGTGCCGTGCTCCAGGGGAGGAGCTTAGGTAATGACACAGCACCATCGTACGTAAGTCTGTGTTGTTGAGGAAGGACCAGACACTCGTTAAAAGAAAAAAGAGGAAGACGCTCTTGCCTCAGTGTGGTGAGATTTGAGGCAGCCTTCTTTATCCTGTGTTCCATCTGGTTTTTAAAAGAAGTGACTTATAAACGTGATAACCCCCGCAGGCGTGCAAACCGAAGCCGTTTAACAGAAAAGAAACAGCACGTGGAGAACTACGAGCCTCGGCCAGTGTGGCATCTAGACCCTAAGATGCACCGGTTGACCTCATGACAATATCGGGAGAGGAGAGAGAGGCCGGAAACAGAGTCCCGAGCACAGTCAGCCTGACGCCTGGCCTTGGCTCCAGCAGCCACCGATGGGATGAGCAAGAGGGTGTGTGTGTGAGAGCAGAGTGCAGCATCCATGGGAACAGCACACACTCGCAGTGTCCATGGGAACAGCGCACACTCGTGGAAAGGCAGGAGGGTGTGCGCGTGAGAGCAGAGTGCAGCGTCCATGGGAACAGCGCACACTCGTGGAAAGGCAGGAGGGTGTGCACGGAGAGCAGAGTGCCGCGTCCATGGGAACAGCACACACTCGTGGAAAGGCAGGAGGGTGTGTGTGTGAGAGCAGAGTGCAGTGTCCATGGGAACAGCACACACTCGTGGAAAGGCAGGAGGGTGTGTGTGTGAGAGCAGAGTGAGGTGTCCATGGGAACAGCACACACTCGTGGAAAGGCAGGAGGGTGTGTGTGTGAGAGCAGAGTGAGGTGTCCATGGGAACAGCACACACTCGTGGAAAGGCAGGAGGGTGTGTGTGTGAGAGCAGAGTGAGGTGTCCATGGGAACAGCACACACTCGTGGAAAGGCAGGAGGGTGTGTGTGTGAGAGCAGAGTGAGGTGTCCATGGGAACAGCACACACTCGTGGAAAGGCAGGAGGGTGTGTGTGTGAGAGCAGAGTGAGGTGTCCATGGGAACAGCACACACTCGTGGAAAGGCAGGAGGGTGTGTGTGTGAGAGCAGAGTGAGGTGTCCATGGGAACAGCACACACTCGTGGAAAGGCAGGAGGGTGTGTGTGTGAGAGCAGAGTGAGGTGTCCATGGGAACAGCACACACTCGTGGAAAGGCAGGAGGGTGTGTGTGTGAGAGCAGAGTGAGGTGTCCATGGGAACAGCACACACTCGTGGAAAGGCAGGAGGGTGTGTGTGTGAGAGCAGAGTGAGGTGTCCATGGGAACAGCACACACTCGTGGAAAGGCAGGAGGGTGTGTGTGTGAGAGCAGAGTGAGGTGTCCATGGGAACAGCACACACTCGTGGAAAGGCAGGAGGGTGTGTGTGTGAGAGCAGAGTGAGGTGTCCATGGGAACAGCACACACTCGTGGAAAGGCAGGAGGGTGTGTGTGTGAGAGCAGAGTGAGGTGTCCATGGGAACAGCACACACTCGTGGAAAGGCAGGAGGGTGTGCGTGTGAGAGCAGAGTGAGGTGTCCATGGGAACAGCACACACTCGTGGAAAGGCAGGAGGGTGTGTGTGTGAGAGCAGAGTGAGGTGTCCATGGGAACAGCACACACTCGTGGAAAGCAGGAGGGTGTGTGTGTGAGAGCAGAGTGAAGTGTCCATGGGAACAGCACACACTCGTGGAAAGGCAGGAGGGTGTGTGTGTGAGAGCAGAGTGAGGTGTCCATGGGAACAGCACACACTCGTGGAAAGGCAGGAGGGTGTGTGTGTGAGAGCAGAGTGAGGTGTCCATGGGAACAGCACACACTCGTGGAAAGGCAGGAGGGTGTGTGTGTGAGAGCAGAGTGAGGTGTCCATGGGAACAGCACACACTCGTGGAAAGGCAGGAGGGTGTGTGTGTGAGAACAGAGTGCCGCGTCCATGGGAACAGCGCACACTTGTGGAAAGGCAGGAGGGTGTGTGTGTGAGAGTGGAGTGCAGTGTCCACGGGAACAGCGCACACTCGTGAAAAGGCAGGAGCGTGTGCACGTGAGAGCAGAGTGCAGCGTCCATGGGAACAGCGCACACTTGTGGAAAGGCAGGAGGGCAGCTTGAACGAGAGGAGTTCCTTCGTTAGGTGGATCTGTCTAGTGCTGGACAAGCTGTAAATCTCAGCTGAAGTGTAAGAACAGTGGCACCCATGTCTGTGCCATGGGTTCCGCTTCAGACCCTACATAGTTCTGTTTTGTGAACGTTAATTGCACATCATTCAAAAGCACTGTGGTGGATTCGAAAGTAATGCTTCCAATAACATACAAATAATACTTATCCTCAGTGATAATTAGGAAATATGAGTAAAATGATCACGATACATCCTTTTTCTTCAGGGTGGCAAAATTTTTGAATTTGTCCATTGTTAGAGAAGATGAATTTTTAGTACATCAATTTAAACTGTGCATTCATTAAAATTTTTAAAATGTCCTGTTTTCTAAAATCAGCCTTAAATTCTATCTCAAGAGCCCCCTATTCTATTGGCGGGTACGACCACCTCAGCTTAGTCAGTGTGGGTTCATCCTTGTCAATCCAGAAGCCCATCTCTCAGCTCGGGGGCTCACCCTCCCCTCTCCTCCCCGAGGCTGGTTCTAAGTTAGAGGCGGTGGATGTGGACCAGAGCATCCGAGAGAGGGGCTCTCAGCCCCTTCACCGTCACCCACTGGCGCTCACACCTCTCGGCGCCCGCGCCCTGCCGTCTCCCGGGAGAGAGCTGGTGCTGGCTCACGCTGCCTGGCCCCGCTGAGGTGGGTCTCTGGGTGTGTGCGCCGTGCGGGTCCCCTTGACTGGACTAGGGCGGGCCCAGATGGTTGGTAGATGTGATTCCAGGAGGGTCTGTAGTGGTGATCCTGGGTGAGGTTGGCACATGATTCAGCAAACCCAGTGAAGCAGGTTGCTTTTCCCAGTGTGCCGGGCATCCCCTGATGCATCAAGGTCCGAGTAGAATAGAAAGACGGAGGAAGGAGAACCTGCTGTCTCTGCCCGGTTGTTTGAGCTGGAGCCTGTCTTCCGCCCGCAGCCTGGGACTCGCACCACCCACACTCCGGAATCTCAGGCCTTGGGGCTCAGACTGCAGCCACCTCAGCGACTCCCCCGCTCCCGGAGCCTGCGGATGGAGGGTGGGGGGCTTCCCCTGGCTCCCAGTTTGGTGACAGATCTCCTTATTGGCCCTGTCTCTCTGGAGGATGCCCGCTGATACACCTGTTGTCTACACAATGTCACTTTGGTTCCCCCTGGCCCTCTCCCCACTGACCCTGCCCTTCCCAGGACAGACATGGACGCTTCCTGAAGCTCTCTTGCGATGTTCTGGGGCCCAGCGAGGTTGCTGGGGATTCTCAGGGGCTCTCAGGTCTGGACATGCATTTGCTATTTCTCCTCTCCTGACAGCACGTAAACTGGTGGAGGGGAATGTGGTCAATTCGCAACTTCCCAGGGCCCAAGACAGAAGCTGGTATTAATTTCTGACTTGAGAAACCACCCAGGAGTTCATCAGCTAAGATGCTTTTGGCTGCAAGAAACAGAAGCTCCAACTGAAAGTAGCTTTCTTATTAAGAGGCTTTTTACCTTGTATAACAAGAATATCAGAGCAGCAGTTCTCAAAGTGTGGTCTAGTGAGCCCTGGGGGTCCCTAAGCCCCCCAGGGCACTTGCATCGTCAAAATCATTCATTCCAAGTGCAGGACAGACCAGCGGATTTTAATGTAATGGAGGAGAAGTCAGCAGTTACTTACAAAAAGTTTATTACAAAACAGGTTCTGTAGCTTTTTGACTGGCACACAGCCACACTTGCCCAAGTCTTCTGCTGCTTCTGTGACAGCCTGGCAGAGCTGAGCGGCTGTGACAGAAACTGCACGGCCTGCAAAGGGGAGAACATGCGCGATCTGGCCCTTGGTGCTGTGCTGAGTCGGTTCCAGTCGTGTCCAGCTCTGTGGCCCTGTGGACTGTAGCCCCCCAGGCTCCTCTGTCCATGGGATTCCCAGGCAAGAACACTGGAGTGGGCTGCCATTTCCTTCTCCGATGCATGAAAGTGAGAAGTGAAAGTGAGGTCGCTCAGTCGTGTCTGACTCTTAGTGACCCCATGGACTGTAGCCCACCAGGCTCCTCCATCCATGAGATTTTCCAGGCAAGAGTACTGGAGTAGGATGCCATTGCCTTCTCCGATCTGGCCCTTTAACAGAGCATAAAACATTTTTGGAGATAATCTTAGATTCTACATCAGAAATAACCTTTGAAGAACTACCAGTTATTAAGTTTTTGGTGTACTGTCAAAGAAAAATATCCCCAGTTATCTGAGCAGGAGGGTTTCAAGAAAAGCGCAAGAAAATAAAATATTTTCCAAAACCTTTTTCCCATCAAAATAATGGACTTTTCTTTTTTAAAAGCAATTTAATGGCAAAAGTGAAATGGCTACAAAGCTGCCAAATGAGGAAGGATCAGCTGCTCCAGACAGGAGATGAAGCAAGACAGAACTTGTTTCAGAAGCCCTGAAGCATCTGAACTTGCCTTTTCGTCTCATCAGCCCGAAGCTGGGGGCTTCCAGGGAGAAGCGGATCTGAGGTCCTGAGCGGCCCCCTCTGTGTGTGGGGCAAGCTGTCTGCCCCATCCCCACTCTGCCTGCCTGGCGTACCTTGTCCCGACAGCTGGGCTGGGCAAGGTCCCCCCCTGGATGATGCCCGGGCCCCTGGAGCATTTCTAGTCCTCAGCCGTCTCTAACCCGGGCAGGGCAGCCAGGGCGAAGGGCCTGGCAGCAGGGCACCTCCACAGGCATCTCCACGGGCAGGAGTCCCTGCCAGGGGGCGGAGAGCTCACGCCTAAACCCAGCTTGCAAAAAGGCGTTGACGGCCAACGACGTTTTCCCACACTCGGCACCCAGCCTCTTTCCATGGAGGCACTTAGTGAGCATCTGTTCAGTGAGTGAAGAAAGGGAAGAAAAGCATTATTTTTTTAAAAATTTTATATTAAGTGGAACTTTTTAAAAAAAATGCTGTGCTGTGCAGTGTTCATGGTCTTAGTTCCGTGACCAGGGCTTGAACCGGTGTCCCTTGCATTGGGAGCACAGAGTCTTAACCACTGGATCGCCAAGGAAGTCCAGGAAAGCATCATTTCGAACAGGCTTTGTGGCCTGGCAGCAAAAAGGGTAGACTACGAACCCTCCGGGCCGGGGGCTGTGGGAACGCCGTGCGGGTGTTGGAGGCTCCGTGGCCCCTTGTTTCACCTTGTGTTTCACGTCTGGTGCTGCCAGGAGAGCCTCTACGCCAGGCCCTCTGGAGCTAGACCCCAAGCTCACCAACATCGCCCCAGGTGCCTGCCCCTCCCAGGCCAGCGGCTCAGGAGCACATCCCTGGGCGCTGGCCAGAAAGGTCGGACTTCCGGCCCCACCCCAGACGGCCTGAGTCAGAGCCGGCCTTTCCCGAGGTCCCCGGGGCGGAGCAGGGTCTGAGGCGCCCCTGGTCCCTGTGCTGGGTCATCAGGACGACCTGGGAGGGAAGCTAGCAGCCTGAGACCCCGCTGCATGGGGCAGACTTGCGGCCACATTAACCGGAATCTGGGGTTTTCTCTCCAGACCCCAGTCATTTCACAGGGTGCAGGCTCATACTTCGGGAGGGGGTCCAGAGGGTGTCCACAGCCTGCCCCCCTCAGTCTCCGAGGAGTCGCCAGCTCCTGTTCGCTGCCCTGGGCACCGCCATGCGTCCTGAGAGGGGGACGGGGCTTCCCTCGAAGGGCACTGAGTTCAGGAGGTGACAGTTCTCACCCACCGGTGAGATGCTACTGGGAGCTGTGGAGCCCAGGCGCTGTTCCGGGGCTGCGTCTGCAGGTGCCCTCGGGGCAGGTATGAGGCCTGTGCCCACTTCAGGGGCAGCGGTGACAGCCCTGACTCCCAGCCCCTCCTCTGCTCGGCAGCCTCGCGCTGTGCCCGCTGTGGGCGGGCTCCCACGGGGCTGATGTGGGGCTGACGCAGGGTGGGCCTTGCTCACACCGTCTTCCTCTGGCCTCAGAGCTCCCTTCCAAGCCCCCGGATCAGCAGGGAGACGTCACAGATGGACCGAGGAGATGCCACTCGTCCCCAGGGATGCCCACACCCCCCACGTCTCTTTACAGTCTCTAACGTAAGCTTGGCAGAGCTGGACGTCGGGTTCTACACGAGGAGACAAACGTTTACTCTTCTGAACAGAAGCAAGGCGCGCACGCGGTGCTGCCCACAAGGCGGCTCTGGGTGGGGCCAGGCGGATGGCAGCCTCTGCCCTCGCCCCGGGCCAGCACACAGCACCCGCTGGCCTTTCAGGAGGGACGTCCAGACAGAGGGGCACGATGCGAACTGCCGGCCGGAGGAGCGTCACAGGTCAGGAATGCAGAGAGCCCAGCGCAGCTTTTTCTGCAGAAGGACGGAAAACTACAGTGGGGGTGTCTCCCCCGAAGAGAAGGAGCTAGAATCTGCAGCAAGCCCAGCTGTCCTGCCTCCTCCCAGAGACCTGTCAGGATTGCCAGCGGGGAGAGGAAAGCAGATCGAGACAAAGGAGACCCAGCTGACGGGGATGGGGAGCGGCGCCCAGCTCCATGAAGGGGGCGCGCTAATTACACAGCCGCCTTTTCCGTAATAACAGCGTGCCTGTTTGAAGAGCTATTGTTCAAACCAGACCATCATCCTCCTACAAGAACCCTGGTTCTCATTAACATGTGAATCACAGCAGACCTTCCGGTCTGAGGGACGTGCACGTTGCTGCTCCAGGGAAGCTGGCCTGATTTCAAACCAGGGAGGCCGCGTGAGCGTCTCCATAGCGTCTTGTGCAGCCTGCGCACTGGGCTGTGTTCGCTTCTCTCCGCCCCGACTCCCAGCCCCACCCCGGCTTGGAAACTCCTTGAAGGCCGGGGTGTGTTCGCTCCTGTTGAGTTCTCAGCACAGTGTCACGTATGGGGCAGGTGCCTCATCAATACTTTCTGACGTAAACGGAGAGTGAGCTTGGAGCGTGAAGACTGAGACTTTAGGAGTGACTGGTTCCAGGACCCTTGGAAGGTAGCGGCGGTGGGACCACAGCCCTGAGTCTCCGTCCGTTGTCTTCCTCGCGCGCCGCCCTCCCCTCGGCCCCCGCCAAAAAACAGGCCGAGGAACTAACCCTACCAAACTGAAAAGTCAAAACTCCCGCTCACGCACTCCCCTGGGGGTCCGGTGGCCAAGTCTCTGAGCTCCCACCGCAGGGGCGCGGGGTCCGTCCCTGGTTGGGGACTAAGATCCCACAGGCTACACCACGTGGCCAAAACAAAGAAACCAAACCAAACCGAGCTCCATTTCGGAATCCATAATGTGGAATAAGGGACTGACAGCCGCAAAGGAGCAAGAAGGCAGGGTGAAAACGGGGTAGGGAGCTGGGCTGAAGCAGGCCTCAGCAAATAAGCCACTGAAAATCCACTGGGGGAGAGCGGCGTGGTGGGCAGCTGTGGACATGCAGCTCTGAGAGCCGCCCTGGCCTGTTACTCCTGAGACAACGGGAAAAGAGCACCAGGAAAAGATTGTGATCAAATCCCATACAGGAGTATCCATAAAAGTAAGAACTACAATAATGTCTCTGCAGATAATGGAAGTATGGCTAAAAGACAACAGATCCAAATGGGTGAGAACTGCAACCTAAAATTCCAAAATATATGAAAAAATTAAAAAAAAACAAGCAAAATAGACATAAAAGAAAAATACATTAAAATTAGAAAAACTATAAAATGAGATTTTTTTTTTTGGTGGCAG
>SJXQ01001104.1:423492-433864 GCA_006408695.1 Aepyceros melampus
TTGCAGAGGCGGAGAGGGTGAGGGGGGGTGCCCAGGGCCGAGGGGACGGGGACGGGGAGCGAGTATTTGTTGGGAATAGACTTTCAGTTTTGCAAGATGAGAAGAGTCCTGGAGAGGTCTGCGGTGGTGGCTGTACCACAGTGGGAATGTGCTAATGCCAATGAGATGCAATTGTAAAAATGATTGAGAGGGCAGATTTTATGTTTGTGTGCATTTTACCACAATTAAAAGTAGCTTATTACTCTCTGTGAAATATATAGAGGCATTTTTTTGTCTTGATGCTAATATGGTGCCCAAGTTTCTCAGTGGTGGATAGACAGATAGACAGGTGATAGGCACAGAGACAGTCGACAGATATTTTAAATACTAATGTCAGTTTCATCATTTATTGCCCCTTATTCTGCACCAAGGGGTCAGAGGCATCTCAGCACTGATTGGCTGATGGCTCTCCTTGTTCTTACGTCTCCACCAATGCCCTGCGGTTCAGGCTCTGGCCCAAATTCTTAGCACAGCACTGAGGCCACTCCAACCCGGGTGGTCTACCTCCCCAGGGCTACCCGCCCTCTTCTGCCTCCACAGTGCATCCCAGGAGACTTGAACCTGCCCACCCAACCTCCTTTTCAGGACATGTTCTCCAGGCTCTGAGTCTCTGTCTGCTCCACTGACTGGAGAAGCCTCTCTTCTTCTTTACTGGGGACATTTCCATTGTTCTTCCGGCTGCAACGCAACTACCTGCGACCCTCCCCACCCCCCACCCAGCAGGTCACCTGGAACAATGAGTTGGTGATGCTCTGCTCCCAGAGGCGTCTTCTCTGGTTAGCCTCAGGCTTACATTTATTACCTAAAAGCAGTGATCACCCTGCTTGTTCATTGTACACCTCTACCCATTAAAAACAAAGTTGAGGATACATGCCCAGTATGTACTCAGTCACTTCAGGCGTGTCCGACTCTTAGGGACCCTGTGGACTGTAGCCCATCAGGCTCCTCTGTCCATGGGATTTCCCAGGCAAGGATACTGAAGTGGGTAGCCATTCCCTTCTCTAGGGGATCTTCCTGACCCAGGGATCAAACCTGCCCCTTTTATGTCTCCTGCGTTGGCAGGCAGATTCTTTACCGCTAGCACCATCTGAGAAGCCCCCACAAGCCCAACATATTTATTATTTATTTATGCCCAGGTATTTATCCATAAATTGTATACATGTATTTTTACAAGCCAGTATCTCGAGGTACCATGTTATCCTGAGTGACATCAGAAGGTAGTCAACATTTTAAATACATCATTGTCTAACTTCTAATTTTATTTTGGCCAACATCTCACCAGACTTGAGTGACTCACGGTTTTCTTACCTGTCAATGGGCTTGACTAAGAGCCTGTGGAAGGAGCAGAGTCTAAGCTCTGCCATCTCCTTATTTTTCATGTGTCTGCATCACTAATCTCTTCACTTTGCAGTTTCTTTTCTGTAGTGTTTTAAGCCCAGCTGTGAGGATCAGTGGAGCAAAATCTAGATAAGGTGGTGGCCACCCGCCGTCGCTTCCTCCTCTCCAGAGAATGATTCACAGCAGGTGACCACAATGCGTGGGAACAGTAACTATTATATCAATTTCTTAATTTTTATGGCAGGGCTTCCCCTGTGACCCAGCGTTAAAGAATCCACCTGCAATGCAGGAGCCGCAGGAGGTGCAGGTTCGATCCCGGGGAAGGGCACCGCAGCCCACTCGGGGGTTCTTGTCTGGACAATCCCGTGGATGGAGGAGCTATAGGAAATGAGCATAAATAGGAGTTCTCACAGTTTCTTCCCATACTGCAATGGCTGCTTTGCCGGCTCCACCTCTAGACTAGATTTCTGCGTGAGGATGGGGTTCATTCCATTGAGGCCTCTGTTTCCTGCTGGTTTTTGACCCCTTGATGGCAGGAACCATGTCTTATTAGCCTTTATATCTCCCACATTGCTGGGAATTAAGTGCAGGCAAACAATAAATATTCCTCTAGTAAATAAAATATCTCAAATAGACAGCAACCAGAGAGCCTAGCTATTTCCAGCACACACAGCAGCAGGTTAGACACAGAAGCAGACCAGGTCATTTTTAAAGGTGGAGAAAATCAGTTATCCAGACTTTTCTAAAGCAGCAGTCAATGCTAGAACATGATAGAACGATTCCTATAAGAAATTTGAGGAAAATATGCCTTAATATTTGGTGCCCAGTTACATTTACTTTTAATTTTAAAGGTAATAGGTATTTGGGGACATAAAAGAACTGAGGCAATGTAGCTTCTGCGAGTCATTGTGGAAAGAAAAAGAAAGAAGGACAATCTCAGAGAATGCAGAAATAGATCTTGGAAAGGTTGGTTGGTTGACAGCACAGGACCTAAAGGATGAAGGTCCCTCTGAACACAGCCGGGAGACAGACACAGAAGTCCTTCAACTGGTCCTTCGTGAAGGATGCTGGAAGTGCTTTTCTAAGACCCTGGCCATGGACCTGGGGCTGCCAGATCGTCATCAAGTTCCCTGAAACTGGAATTATTACCTCCTTACAGGGAATTGGTTGTTTGCCAGTTTATTCTGGAAACTTCTCTGCTACAAAGAGTAGATTTCAAATGATGGAACAACAGACGCACAGACGTTTAAAAATGTCCCATGAAAATATAAAATTCTCAACAAACCATGAGATTTTAGGCAGAAGTCAAAGCAACAAAGGCAACATTAGAAGTCAGGATGCAAAGTAAGGGTGTGCCTCAGGAGGTGAGTGGGCTTTAAGACATACTGTTGGAGGCTTGAAGAGAGGAACCAGACTGCAGTAGAAAATCCGCTTCTTACTCTGATGATGAAGGATAAATGTGGTGGAAAGAAACAGGACAAGCTACTAGGAAGCCAAAACTCTATGGAAATGTCATGTGTTTTATAAGGAATTCTGTAAAAAACCCACAGAGGCAAAAAGAAAAATTTTTTAAAGCTGTAATAAAACTAAATTAGTAAAGAAAAGATGAGTCTAAACTCCACCAGGCTTATGAGGAACATGACCAGATTTAAGAGGAGCGTGGAGCAGTGATGGAGGAATTAGGAACGCTCTGAGCTCTGTGAGCTAACAAAATTATGTAGAAACCCTTAGAAAGATGTGTCAGGCGCCTTGCTCACAGAGAGAAGGAAATCAAAGTTTTGAATCACTGCATTTGCAGCTGCCGCAGAGGCCAGGCCCTGCAGCAACAGTATTTTAAAGAAGAGGAGGAAAACGCAGGGTCCACAGACAAACCGCTGCTAAATCCTTTGTTTCCAACGTAAGCTGAGGGCTGAGAGGTCAGTTGGGCGTGACATTTGCCCAAAAATTTCTGCTGGGCTTGCAGCACAAAGCAAAGACCTGCAGAGGAAGTGAAAGCTCATGGGTGGAAGAAGGAAGACGCCCCGAATGCAGGATGGCAGCAGAGACAGCTCACAAAACCCCAGGCTGTCCCCTGGGGGCACGTGACAGCTGGCCCGCTGCACTCACCGGAGCGGAGGGTGACATGTGCCAGCCTGGGACGGAAACCAAGGCAGCCAAACCCGCGGCTTCTCCACGCTGCTCTGCTCACACCCACAGGACGCGGTACCCACGGCTCTGGATTTCTCTTCTTTAGGGAAGAGAGAGGCTCCAGTGATCTGCTGACAGGCCAGGGGGATCAAATGAGGTTTCTGGGAAGAAATGTGCCTAGGCCACGGGCTCCAGGAGCTGTCATCAGTAAATGCAGAGCCCTCATCCTACCGGCAGTGATGAACGTCCTGGGTGACGCTGGTCTGAGAACTCGGTCTTTCGGGAGGACGACCAAGGGTGCCCACAGGGTCCGCTTGGACACCTCCTCGCAGCGGGTGGGCTCTGGGCCTCTTCACTGTCCCCCACCCCTCCCACTGGGCTCTCCTCCAGGCCTGGGGACACTGCCTCCTCTGAGCATGCTCCCGCGTGGTGGGATGCCCTGCAGAGAGCCCCCCTCCAGACTCCCAGGCTCTCTGCACTCTGCTCTGACCTCGGTGACCTCCCTGCCATCCTCCCACCCTGGAGCAGGGGACTGTTTGCCGCCACCTTTTGCAAGATTCTGGAATGTCTTCAGGCTCCAGAGCTGAGCCTTGGCGGCCCCTGGGACGGCTCTCAGGCCTCTCCCTGACCCGGCTCGTGACAGTGGACGGGCCGCCAGTTGGACTGCACTTCTGCTGTTCTCTTGCGCTGACTCTTGTTTACCCAGGCTGAGCCCCGGACGGAGGAAACTCTGCAGTGCAGCTGCCCACAGCACTACCTGCTTCGTTACTGTAATCCGAGGAAAGTATTTTAAACATTAATGAAAATATGACGAAAATGAGCTACCCTTAAAAATATTCGTAAAGTTTAAAAATGTTGCCAAGCTACTTTAAGATGGAAAAAGAAAAATCCTCGCTGTAATTTGAAGTGCAGGACTTCCCTGAAGGCTCAGTGGTAAAGAATTTGCCTGCCAAGCAGGAGCCACGGGAGACTCGAGTTCGATCCCTGGGCCGGCAAGATCCCCTGGAGGATGGCATGGCAAGCCACTCCAGTATCCTTGCCTGGAGAATCCCATGGACAGAGGAGCCTGGTGGGCTACAGCCCATGGGGTCACAAAGAGTCGGACATGACTGAGCGACTAAACAGCAAATCTGAAGTGTAGCGAGGTGGTGTCCGCCTCCCTCTGCATGATAGCGGTTCCATCGGTCAGGAATCAGATGGTCGTGATAGCGGTTCCCTCGGTCAGGGATCAGATGGTCGTGATAGCGGTTCCCTTGGGCAGGGATCAGATGGTCAGGAATCAGATGGTCAGGAGTCAGATGGTCCGGAATCAGATGGTCAGGGATCAGATGGTCAGGGATCAGATGGTCCGGAATGGCCGCGGGGGGCCTGACGCTCTGTCCTAGTCGCTGTCTTCATCCTGGAAACTGAGTGAAGTCGCGCGTGTGCCCGAGCGGGGCAGGCCCGCTGTCCTCGTGATCAGAAGGACCCAGAGAGAGGGGTCCTGTCACAGCGGAGGGCAAGAGTGACAAGCAGAGCTCACTTCCCACAGCTTCCCTGGTCCTGGCCCAGGAGGGCAGACGAAGGGGCCCGGGGCCTCCCCAGGACAGCAGGCTGGGCCTCGCCGTGGGCTCCTCGGGGCCCTGGGGAGTGTTACTCTCCAGCCAGCACACCCCGCGCCATCCTTCAGAGTGGTGTGAGAGGCCACCAAGCTCACCCAGCAAATGTCTGCTGTGTCAGGTGCTGTTCTAGGCCCAGAAAGACAAGCGAATGAATTGGCGGGACCCCCGCCCTCCTGGAGCTGAGCGGCAGCCCAGGTGGTCAGGCTAGCGAAGCCCCGTTCCTGGGGTCTTGGATGTTTTTCTCGTCATCTCCTTCCCCTCATTGCTTTTGTTTAGCCCGTTCTTAACGCTTTCCCAAACCTTTCTTGTTCTTTGCTAAATCGAGCGTGTGGTCAGACAAGTAATTAAGGGCTGCAGAGGCCGGAGTGACGGTGAGTCTGGGTGGCTTGCGGACTAGGTGCCGTCAAGGTGAGTCACGGAGGCTCCCTCAGTCCTGGCGAACCACCCTCCCATCACTCCCCTCCCTCCGTCTCTTCCTCTCACTCTCTCTGAATGTTTACAGAGTACCTGGTGTGGGAGACAAGTGATTGATTCTGGGATTTCACTTAAAAAAAAAAGCAAACCCTCAGCTTAAATACTGGTGTCTTTAGTAATTACAGGGTCATCACAGAGGTGACCCCTGGCCAAAGGCAGAGAGAGGTGAACCTATTTTCTGCAGCCTGTGAGGCCCCCTTTGCTCCAGACCAGCCACCCAGACTGAACTCTCTCTGGGCCCCCATGCGCCCACCCAGGAAGGGCGTAATATGGCCCTGGTCTCAGTGTCCACGAGGTGAGCGCCTCCAGGAGACCACGCGGTGATTCGAGGGTCCAGGGAGAGGCCTGTTCAGGAAGCGTGTGCAGAGGGGCCGTGGGGCGGGGTGCTGGGGTGCTGAGGGAGGGCAGTTGGGCCTGTGCGCCCTGGAGGATTTCATTTTAGCTGCGAGAAGACAGTGACGGAACCGCGCCAGCTGACCGCAGTCTCCGTGCCTCTTTAGCAGCGGTGTGGGTTTCCAGAACCCACGGTGCCCTGTGAGGCTGGCAGGTGAGTCCTATTCTCTCTGCCTCGAGCCCCACCCGGCCATGCAGTTTCGAGATGAAAGAGGAGCAGCTGAAGGTGCTGCGGCCTTCCTGGCGTCTGTGCAGAAGGGCAGCGGCCCGCTGGGCACTGGTCACACAGCCTCAGGTCCACCCTGCGGGTCCGTAGCGTCTGGGCGGCTCTGGAGTGCTCCCCGCCCCCCCAGCGAACCCCAGGCTGGGGTTGCAATGCTCTCGCTGCTGCGGCTGGACTGGAAACTGGGCCCTGTGGCAGGGAAGGCTGGGGTACAGATGTGCAAGCCGAGGAGTCAGGAACACAGATGGGTGGGGACGTCTTCTGAACCCGGAGCGAGGCCTTAAAGACACTTGCAAGGGGAGCCCAGGTCTCCCAGACCAAGTGGGCGAGCAGAGAGTGAAGAACACCCAGTCTGGACTCAAAACGCGACCTAAACGGAGAAACGGAAGCGCGTGGACGCCTCCCTGGGTCGTGGCTGAGAGGACATGAGGAACGTGGCAGCGGCTCCCTGCTTGTGGCGGGCACTCTGGTGGGCAACCGGCATCCGCACTGCTAGCTGAGAGCACGCCAGGGTTCAGGGTCTGGTGCCAAGTGGGTGGGAAAAACCCAAGTGGCAGAGCTGGGCCCCGGAGGCTGCACTTCCATGCTGCAACTTGAAGCAAAGTGCAAGGAGCGAGGAGGCCTAACGGGGCAATGCACTGACTGCTTGGCTGGAATGCTGGCTTCTCACCTCGGCACAGCGCCCAGGGCCTGTAGGCAAGGAGCTTCCCACTGAGCTCTGCGGCCAGGCGGAGGTCCTGCCGCCTCCCCCGTGGGCCTGCTGCGGAGCTAGGCTGGGCGAGTGGCGGGCAGGGGTTGCACAGGGCCTCTTCCGGGCCTGGAAGCTGTGGTGGGCTTTTAGCCGCAGCTTCCAGAGAGGAGTGTCCAGAAAGTGGCGACTGACACAGAGGGGCTCTTGGAAATGAAGTTGGTCTGGAAGTTTACAGAACTGTGAACCAGGGCCTTTGCAGTATGAGTAACACACAATTTGGGCTTTGTTCTGGGTTCTCGGAGAGTGTTCCCTGCCCGGGTCCTTGGACTCTTGTTCAATAGTAGTTGAGGCCAGACAGAAATCCAGGCAAAGCTTCTCTGGGGGCTCGGGGGCTCGAGGGAGTCAAGACAGGTGCCCTGGTGCTCCCTGAGGAGGGCGGGCTGGCCCCTTAAATGGGGGAACATGGAGGCAGACTGGAGGGTGGCTGAGGTGGTCCGCCTGCCCCCCTCACCCCCCGGTGGCGCCGTGTGCAGAGACCAATGCTCAGGACCTGCCTTTGCCCCGGCACCTCGGAAGTGGCCTTTTTGTATCTTGTTCATAATCTGCTCAGCTGGGCGTGCCTGCAGTTATTTTTAGTCCCGGCCGTTCAGTTTCTTTGTATTTTGTTGCTCGAGGAGACGTTTGTCCAGGTGCAGGCAGTGCTGCGGCAGGTCCCAGGGCCCAGACTGTCTCGAGGGCCTGGCATGGTTTGGGCAGCAGAGTGCGTGCAGGCTTCTTAGGGTGGTGTGTGTGTGTGTGTTGGTTGCACGTCCGACTCTTTGCGACCCCATCGGGTGTTGCCCACCAGGCTCCTCCATCCATGTGATCTCCCAGACAAGAGTACTGGAGTGGGTTGCCATTTCCTTCTCCAGGGGATCTTCCCGACCCAGGGATCGAACCTGGGTCTCCTGCATTGCAGGCAGACTCCTTATTGTCTGAGCTACCAGGGAAGCCTTCTTAGGGGTCTGGGTGAATACATCATATGAATGTAGTTGACTTTCCAAGCTAAGGTCACCTTTATTTTTCTAAAAAAAAAAAAAAAGAAAAAAAATGTAAAACATAAAATTCCCCTTTTAACCATTCTGGAGTATAAGGTCTGTGCTATCATATCCATTCACACTGTTTTGTAGCCATCACACCATCCATCCATAGGGCTGATTCCTCATCTTGCAAATCTGAAGCTCTGCCCCCATTAGACACTGACTCCCCGTTCCTCTCCCCCCGTGTCTGGCTTATCTCACTGAGCACAGTGTCCTCAGGTTCCCCATGCTGTAGCCTGTGGCAGAATCTCCTTCATTTTTAAGGCAGCATCCCCACTCTGAGAGGGGTCCTAGACGTTCAGATGAGGGTTTCTCACAGAGCCAGGGAGAATCCTGCGGACTGTAGTCCTCCCCTTCCGTCTGGTCAGTGCCTTCTCAGCTCATCTCTCTCCCTGTCTGTGTACCAGCCTCTGAACCTTCTCTGTCCTGCGTCCCCAGGTGTGTTCTCCAGGCGGACCCCAACTGCTCATCACCCTGCACGTCCCCCAGCCGTGCCCAGGCCTCCTGTGTCCATCTGAACCCCCTCATCCTCCTGCATGGCGCCGCCTCTTCCAGGAGCTCCTCCTGAGGGCTCCATCTGTGCTGGGCGGCCCCACCCAACCCACTTTGCCTCTGCTGCTGCTGCTAAGTCGCTTCAGTCGTGTCCGACTCTGTGTGACCCCACAGACGGCAGCCCACCAGGCTCCCCCGTCCCTGGGATTCTCCAGGCAAGAACACTGGAGTGGGTTGCCATTTCCTTCTCCAATGCATGAAATTGAAAAGTGAAAGTGAAGTCGCTCAGTGGTGTCTGACTCTTGGTGACCCCATGAACTGCAGCCTACCAGGCTCCTCTGTCCATTGGAGTTTCCAGGCAAGAGGACTGGAGTGGGTGCCATTGCCTTCTCCAACTTTGCCTCTAGCCCAGCCCTTACCCTGCTGCACTGTAGTTATTTGCTTCTCCATTCCTTTAGTTAAAAAGAGCTTTGTCTTCATTTTCTTTTGTTCCCCTGGTGCCTGGTACACAGTTGTCACTCAATAATTTGTAGGATAAACATATGCATGGGTAAGTGAAAAACTGGGAACTCACCTTCCCTATAAACCAGGAACTGTTAGGGGAGGCACACTGACTGAACCCGCCCACCCTGGCCAGGCACCATAGTAACCATTTGCATGAGTTGTTCTATGACAGGAGATCCTGATAAGGAATGCGGAACTAATAAGCCACCACCAACCAGAAGAGTTCGGGAAACGTCTAAAGGAGACACTGCGTGTCCCTCCACTTCCCGGAATCCCTCTCGCTAGCATCCATCTTGGCTGAGCGATGCGTGCGCCACCAGGAAAGACTGAACTAGAATGATTGGCCAAAGACCACTCAGAAACTAATCCCATCACCATAAAATCCGAGACGTGAGCCACGCGGCCGAGCAGTTCTCCTGGGTTCCCTTACCCTGCTGCTCTCCACCCGGGGGCCCTTCCCCAATAAAATCTCTTGCTTTGTCAGCACAGGTGTCTCCTCGGACAATTCACTTCCGAGTGTTAGACAAGACCCCAGTTTTGGGCCCTGGAAGGGGTCCCTCTTCCTGCAACAGAACCATCATTAGGCTCAATGGACTTAATTGTTGCATTTCATGGACTGAGATTAAGACCTTTTTGGTGGAGATGTGATAAAGATTGGGGCAAATAGGGAAGGGGCCGGCTCTGTTTAGATCTGGTTCTGTGCAGAGGCAGTGGAAAAGGTGCCGTGGAAGGCCTCCTGCTCTCTGGGTCTATACAGACACGTCTATAAATACCTGTACAGACACATAGACTCGTAAGCTATTCAAGGATCAATGCAGAAAGCGCTCAGATCAGAGGGGCGGCTTCAGGGCCCTCCTGGCGGGCACTGCACGCCTTCCTGGGCCCGTGGTGGTCTCCATCTCCGGCCGGAGAGTAACCAGGTATCCGGCAGCGCGGATGCACCTGCGCCCCGCACTGTGAGCAGGGCCATTCATCCGGCGCGACGCGCGCGCACACGGCCGCGCTCCGGAGCTGAGCCTCGGGGGTGGCGGGGTGCGGCCCTCCCCGCGCGGCGCCGGCGGACGGGCTGGGCAGCCCGGGGCGGGGCGCGCGCTCAAGGGCATCTTTGTGCCCCCCGCACTCGGGGCGGGCCTGGAGCACAGATGGCCTCAGTAAATGTTTGCCGAGTGAGCCCATGAATGGGCGTTTTGTCGCTGGATCTTTTCATTTCTCCTTTGGCTGGCTCCTCGCTCTCCTTGAAATAGCAGCTGCTTTCATGGGCCGCGTCTTTCGTTCTTGGGCCGCTGGACTCCTCTTCAGGGCCGGGAAGAAAACACGGGAAGGGACCCGCCCGGCAGCCACGGTCTGGGCGCTGCAGTCCAGGCTCTGGGAGGGGCTCGGGGGCCGAGGGGCTGTGACGCTGAAGACCCCC
>SJXQ01001104.1:487395-505990 GCA_006408695.1 Aepyceros melampus
CATACAGCCCACGGCCGCGCGAAGTCGCCCGGCCTCTCCATGCAACCCCCTCCTGGCCCACGAAGTTGGTGACATCTGTCAGCCGCACAGTGACGCAGGTCTAGCTGCCACACCAGGCTGTCGTCCCTGCAGGCCGCAGGCCCAGGCCGGGCACGGGATGAGAAGTCCGTCAAAGCACAGGGCACTGCGGAGCGCTCGGCCGTCCCCACGGAGGCGAGCCGGCCAAGGGCCACCGGGCCTGGTGCAGCCGCTCAGAGGCCACGCGTGCACACGCGCGTCCTCCACCCTGCGCCCTGTCCTCCAGCCGCCTCCTACCAGCCCAGCAGCTCAGAAGCTGCTGGAGAGAAACCACCCAGAGGAGGAGGACGGCGGCCCGGGGAGCAGCCTCCGCCCCCAGCCTTGGGGTGCTGCTGCCTCCCTGGAGCTGGGCTCCTCCGCGCGCCCCACCAAGGGGGGTCGCTCCCTGGCTGTTGCCCCCAGACCCCTGCGGGCCCCTCTCCTCTCCGTTGCTTCCTGCCGCTCACCGTGCCGGCCCGGAAGGGGACACTCCACTCACTGATTACCATCCCGGCTGAGGAAGACAGACCTACCACATGTCATTGTGGAATTCCTTATTATAGCAGGAGCGTCCGAAATTGCCAGTCATGGGGCCTCAAATAGCACTGGAGGGCGGGAGCGCAGAAGC
Source organism: Aepyceros melampus (assembly GCA_006408695.1). NCBI lineage: Eukaryota > Metazoa > Chordata > Mammalia > Artiodactyla > Bovidae > Aepyceros > Aepyceros melampus. The sequence goes on from SJXQ01001104.1 coordinate 488,081, forward strand.
CTGCGATTATCTTCCCTGCCCCCGGAAAACTTCCTTTTCCTCTCAATTTAGGACCTGCCAACCCAGTGGAATGGTTTAAACTGCCTCCATTAGAGGAAAAGAAAATAAAAAATATAGAAACATCAATATTTCCTACAAATCAGGTTCCAGTGTGTGCCAGACGCGCTGACGCAGACACTTAATGCTCAAATGCGGAAGAACCACACCGCTCACCCACCAGGCCGCTGCATCTGCAGCGCTGGGCTGAGGCAGGCTCCCCGTCCCTGGGGCTGAACGCGTAGGTGGGCACTTTTCACGTATTAAACTCATTCGGTCTGCTCAGCTCTCTGTTGGAGGTACTGATTTCATTCTGTTTTTCAGAAGAACACCTGGTTTGTCAATTTTATGGTGTCCAGCACAGTATCTTACAGAGACTCTTGCTTAAAAGAATGTAATTAAGTAAATTATTTTTATCAAGCCACAAAATTGTTATAGTCACTACACAATGATTTCTTCCTTAAATTCAATTAAGTGTTCGCTATTTGGACTCTGACCAAATATTCAATGACAGACAACATGAAACTAAGTCATTTGTAACACACATTCCTAGGGTAATATTACAAATGAAGTTTATTTTTTAAACAGCTTTTTACTTTATATTGGGATCTACTGTAAGTGGGCTTACCAGCCGGTGCTAGTGGTAAAGAACCTCCTGCCAATGCAGAAGATGTAAGAGATGTGGGTTCGATCCCCGGGTCAGGAAGATCCCCTGGAGGAGGAAATGGCAGCCCGCTCCAGTATTCTTGCCTGGAGAATCCCATGGATGGAGGAGCCTGGAGGGCTACAGTTCATGGGGTCACAAAGAGTCATATATGTGACTCAGCATGTTAGTGTAAATGCTGTTTTTAATATTCGTATTTCTATCCCTGGGTTGGGAAGATCTGCTGGAGAAGGGATAGGCTACCTACTCCAGTATTCTTGGGCTTCCCTGGTGGCTCAGCTGGTAAAGAATCTGCCTGCAATACAGGAGACCTGGGTTCGATCCCTGGGTTGGGAAGATCCCCTGGAGAAGGGAAAGGCCAACCACCCCAGTATTCTGGCCTGGAGAATCCCATGGACTGTATAGTCCATGGGTTGCAAAGATAAGACACGACTGAGCGGCTTTTACTTTACACAGAGGACCCTAAAGCCCAAGGTGATGAAGTGGCTTGTCCAAGACCACACGCTAAAGGGAACAAAGTAGGAAGTGAAGCCAGGTGCCCCCGCCCCTGTGTGTCCGCCCCTGCTCTGGGCTACAGGGAGGCCTCCAAGCAGAGCCCCTGGTGGCTCTGGCCTCTCAGCGGGAGCTGCTGGGATCTCAGCTCCTGGGGCCGGGCCCACCTGAAGATGCCCACAGCCCTGGCCCAGAGCCTGGGATGGAGCCGGCCCGGGGCTCGGGCGTCTGTCATGTGAGGACGGCTCTTTCTGGTGGGTCCAGTGGCGATGCCTGTGCTCCCTGCGCCTTAGAGCCCCGCAACGGAGCCCGTCAGGGTCACTGGGGCTGAGACGCACCAGTAAACCCGCAGAAGCCAGTCTCACCCGGGATCTCAGGAGGCTCACAGAGCCACAGGCTGATCACAGGTGCGGGAGACACTGCCACAAAGCCAGCTGTGAGGCACGAGCCACAGAGCCCAGCGTCCTTCCCAGATAAAGGGTTCTTTCCACCACCTTATGCATCTTTGAATGAACATTATAATTACTCAAAAGGAGGGAGAAGGATTTAAGTGTTCACTAGTGTTTCTGCTCAGGGAACGCTTCTGTTTAAAACCAGTGGCTGGCGTTCAGCAGCACACACTTAAGCATTTCAATTAATACTATACCACTAGTTATTTAATAAGAGGAAAATAACCCAAGAAGAGAAGTGACTTGAAACACTAGAACAGACTCAAGTCCATTGAAATCCTGGCATTTCGGGTCTGCTGAGTGTTTTCAAGCAGAGTGAAGGCGCAGAAACGGAGTGGGCGGTTTTCATGTCCAGAACAGAGTTCAGGAACCACCCAGGTTCCCAGCTGCCAGTTCCAAAGTGACATCCTCAATGCTCACACTGTTTTGTACCATCCATTTCATGGGTCGAAGCCACACTTATGGACCAATCATGTTTCCATAATTAGACGAACATCCAAGCAAACAGAGGCCCCAGAGGCATCAGCTGTGGAACCTCAGTGGAAGAGAGGAGTCCTGAGTTAGTACGTCCAACCCTGCCCCACATCAGTGGCACACAGCTCCCCGGGAGGATCACCCAGCTTTTATTTCTCTTCATCAGCATTGTTGGCCTTGGTCCTTTATGAGCTTGACAAGCAATCAGGAAATTAGGGGGTTGGGTTTATGGTAAAGATATCTCAACCTGAGGTCACAGTATCATTGCTGGGAACAATGAATGTCCTCTACTCTTTGGCATACTCTTCCTAAATAGGGAAGACTTCTTAGCAAGGTAGTCTTTCTAAACAAGTTCTTCGTTTTTTATTGTTCTCTTCTTCTTACCTTCCCATTTCTCTTATGTCTACATTTTTAAAACAATTTTTAAAAATGTAGACCATATTTAAAGCCTTTATTGAATTTATTGAATATATTTAATATTCAATATTGTGTTTCTAACACGTTCCCAGTGATGCAGGCACTGCTGGCTCTGGGACCACACTTGAAAACCCAGCGTTCTGAACACAGGAGGGAGAGGTTTACACATCTTAACCCTGAGATTAAGTACGGTCCCCTTTGCAGCATTTTGCTGGGACAAATATCAACAACCTCAGATATGCAGATGATACCACTCTAATGGCAGAAAGCAAAGAGAAACTAGGGAGCCTCTTGATAAGGGTGAAAGAGAAAAGTGGAAAAGCTGGCTTGAAACTCAGGATTCAAAAAACTAAGATCATGGCATCCAGTCCCATCACTTCACGGCAAATACATGGGGAAAAAGTGAAAACAGAGACAGATTTTCTTTTCTTGGACTCCCAAATCACTGCAGATGGTGATTGCAGCCACGAAATTAAAAGACACTTGCTTCTTGGAAGGAAAGCTATGACAAATCTGGAGAGCATACTAAAAAGCAGAGACATCACTTTGCCAACAAAGGTCTGTATAGTTATTTAAAGCTATGGTTTTTCTAGTAGTCACGTACAGATGTGAGAGTTGGATCAAAAGAAGGCTGAGTGCCGAAGAGCTGATGCTTTCAAATTGCGGTGCTAGAGAAGACTCTTGAGAGTCCCATGGATGGCAAGGAGATCCAACCAGTCCATCCTAAAGGAAATCAACGCTGAATACCCGTTGGAAGGACTGATGCTGAAGATGAAGCTCCAATACTTTGGCCACCTATGCGAATAGCTGGCTCACTGGAAAAGGCCCTGATGCTGGGAAAGCTTGAAGGCAGGACGAAAAGGGGGCAACAGAGGATGAGATGGCTGGATGGCGTCACCAACTCGATGGACATGAGTGTGCGCAAACTCCAGGAGATGGTGAAGGTCAGGGAAGCCTGGTGTGCTGCAGGCCCTGGGGCTGCAAAGAGTTGGACACGACTTAGCAACTAAACAACAACAAACGGCAAAGCCGCAGCCCCGGCATACTGAAGGCAGCGCAGGCCGGCTGCACACCGCGTACAGCGCCGCAGGCCCACAGGCCTTGGGAAGCCCGGATGCTTGCTTGTTCGCATCACCAGACATGTGATTTTTTTTCCCATTGAAGAAAAGAGTTCTCCCAGTATCCCAAGGGCAAGGCAGGCAGAGGCATAAAAGACCTGGAGTTGCAAAGAAGTTCAACCGTCAGCCTATTTCAGATGAAAGGAAGTTCATAGAATACCCACCAGGGTGGGCGGAGTCGAATGCCAGGCAGGTAAGAAAGGTGCAAAACTGGCCGGTGTGAGGGGGGCCTGGGGCAAATCGCAGCTTTCCCGCTCTGTTCAAAGGCCTCTAAATTCAATTAGGAAATAAATCGCTGTCTGGGTCACTGGGAACGCAGCTGGGCTGGGTCTGCCGCGTGCTGCCAGCCTGCTGGAGTCATTCACGGGGAAAGTCAGGTTGCAGAGGTTGTGGGAGCAACCAGCCTGCTCCCGTCTGGCCCCTCTTCACGTCCAGCACAGAGCAGATGCTCAGCAAACGCTGAGATAAAACCACGAAACGAAGGAGGCGCACGTTTCCACAGGAACCCGAGACCTGGTACCCCAGCGCTGCAGCGCCTACCGAGCCCTTCCCATGTGGGCAGGAGGGCCCTATAGATGCAGGACCCCTGACCACAGAGGAGCTGGCAGCCCACCCCCAGCCACCCCCCGGCTCCCAGCGGGCACTGGCTACCCGAGGCAGCGCCTTCAGTGGCTGTGGCCAGGATGTGGAGGGCAGCGTTCACCCCCGACCCAGGCCTGCCCCGCCAGCACGGCCGCAGAGGGGCCAGAAGGCTCGCGGGACAGAGTGTCCAGTCACCCCAAGGTGCCAGGACAGCTGTGTGGCCCTCATTCCCACCACGACTAAACTCCAAGTCAGCCTGCTGCCAACCAGGGTCCTGCCCCGGTTTTATAAAAACGAAGCCAGCGTTCCTTCCCCTGCCCTCCTCTCCCCGACGTGTAACCTGGCACCAGGCCTCTGATGGGGAGACGCTGACTGTTCCTCGCCAGGCGCGCCGGTTTCCCAAGCCCCAGCCCCGGTCCTGTGGTGCCAAGCCTCAGCTTTTCCAGCTCAGGACCTTAGGGGACACCCGCCCCGAGGCCAGCCCCCGTCTGCAGGCCTGAGATTACACAGGCCTTATCTGCGAGTCCGCCTGCCGGCCACTCCTTCCCCACGGGAACAGTGTTGTCCAGGACAGGCGGCGGTAGGGGGAATAAGCGAGGACATGGGTGGACTCTCCACCCTCCAGACCAGCCTGGTGGCCTGGAGCTGGGTGCCCAACACGCTCATGCTGCCGGTGCGAAGGCGCAGGATGCGCTGGCCGGCCGGGTGACTGAGGCGAGCTCCCAGGGTCCTCCCCAGCGCCCAGTGCAGCGCCTCCTCCAGAAGGTGGCCCAATAGCTCCAGGGCAGCAGGGGCCGCTCCCAAACGCCCCCTTAGTTCCAGGTAACCGCGAAACAAACCAACCTCTGGAAAAGCTTCTACTTCCTGTGAAAGTTGGGGACTTTTCTAAGAACGGCAGCTTCTTAAGAGCCAAGAATTCTACCTGCAGCGTGAGGAAGGGCCTTTCTAAGTGATCCATTGTTTAAAGTGAGAAGGTTTCCCAGGGCCCACGTGAAAAGAGAAGAGACACCTCTCACAGCAGATGCAGGCCTCGTGGCCACAAACGAGCTGGAAAGGACGGCCCCAGGATGGGAGGGTGCGAGAGGTCCCAGGGCCTGTCTGTGGGTTTGATGGGATCCACCCGGAAGGGACACATTTAGTATTTTTAAAGGCAGCGGGGAGGCACTGTAGAGTCTATGTAATTTTTTTTTTTAAGTTTAATAAAAGGTTTTGCTTCTCTTTCGGCGGCACTGGGCCTTGCACATGGGCTTCCCCCAGCGGCGGTGAGTGCGGGTCCCCTCTAGCTGCAGGTGCGAGGGTGCTCGCGGAGCGTGAGCTCCAGGGCCCCACGGGCTTCACCAGCCCCGGGCTAGGTGCTCCGCAGCGGGTGGGGTCTTCCCAGCCTCTACACGGGGTCTCGCCCTTTATAAAGAGCTGGAACCCATCTCCTCTGCATCGCAAGGTGGATTCTTCACCACCGGACCACCAGGGGAGCCTGACTCTCAGCAATCCTGCTTCACAGAGCAGCATCTTTAGGCCATGTTCCTTCTTCAAGGACAACAGTGAATGGCCGGGAGCCCCATCTTTCACACTCTCTGTGAGCACAGGGCTCCTCATCACACACACACACACACACACACACACACACACCCATTCTGACCATTCCATGCCCTTCAGAACAGCCTGCTGTGCAGCCAGGGGCCATGCGGCGCCCGAGAGTTCCAGCTCTTTGTGAAGGGTGAGGCCCGTGTTGAGGCCCCGGGCAGGCCCACCATGCCGGGGCCTCTGTGAGCTACAGCGGGAGGAGATTCCCAGAGAGCAGCCCTCCTCTCGGGCTGGGAGGACAATGTCAGATACAGGACAGAGATAAAAAGTTTGGGAAAGTTCTGCCATCGAGTTATAACTTTTTGGTTTGCTAAAGATTTTCTTCCAAAAGCCTACTTTTTATACTGCAAGGAGATCCAACCAGTCCATCCTAAAGGCAATCAGTCCTGGATATTCATTGGAAGGCCGATGCTAAAGCTGAAACTCCAATACTTTGACTACTTGATGCAAAGAGCTGACTCACTGGAAACCACCCTGATGCTGGGAAAGACTAAAGGCAGGAGGAGAAAGGGATGACAGAGGATGAGACGGTTGGATGGCATCACTGACTCAATAGACATGAGTTTGAGTAAGCTCTGGGAGAGAGTGAAGGACAGGGAAGCCTGATGGGCTATAGTCCATGGGTTTGCAGAGTCAGACATGTCTTAGCGGCTGAACAACAGCAACTGTTTATATGGGGCAAGAGGCTGTTTCAAGGTGAAGCTTTGAGAGCACGCCTGAAGCTCATTTTTAGTTAGATGACTGTCAGACCTCCCAGAAACATCTGCGGTTTATACCATCTTAACGTGAGGGAAGAGTGAGGATTTCAAGGAACAGTGCGTAGGGAGAAATGAATGCCACAAACGCAGATGAAAGAAGCTACTTGGAAGTAAGGTCTGCTTTAGGAGAGTCTGTCTGTGCAGTTTCTCATCTCGGGCGACAGAAGCAATCCTTCCTGATGTACCCCCCACCCCCCTCAAAGCTTCCCATAAAGGGGGATTTATGGAAGTTGAATTCTTTTAGAAAAGCCTCCTTTTGGGCAGTAAGGGGGGTGCAGAGAACGCCTCTTCCCGCGCCTGTCAACTCCCAGTAACCCTCGCGCCACCGCTGCAGCTCCTGGACCCTCGGTGGGGCAGACGCAGTGGCCCGCATCGCCGCCTCTGTTCCCAACCACACGCGTGTCTGCAAGCAAGAGCCGTTCCTGCTTCACAGGGTGGCTCCAAGAGGCAGGGGGCCAAGCAGGCTCCCAGGGTTACAGCACCTGGAACTTGAGCCCAGACCTTCAGATTTTAAACAGCAGATGTGTCCTCTGAGAAAAAAAGCAAAGAACGCCGCCCTCCAAATGCAAACTCGGATCCCATTTAGACACAGTTTTCCTGTTAATTGTCTCCTTCCAATAAGACTCACCCAATTTATCACCAGGGCCATTAACAAGACCAGCCCTTAAAAGCTAAACATATCCACGAGGGCTCCCTCCTGTGTTTGCTGAGACATAATTAAACACTCAGCAACCAGCCAAATGTCTAAGGGCCCATCACTGGCTCCTGAATTGTCCATCTGCTTCCAAACAGAAAGACACTGATTGATGACCTCAGGGACTGGGTGGAGTCGGGCCTAGAGAAGAGCTAATAATTGTCCAACAACAGTGCCAAGCAGAGAGCAGCTCTCACACACGAGGAGGAAGGGCGCGTCTTATTTGGAAAAGGACAAGTGGACGCCAGAAGGCTGCAGGAGGAGGAGGCCACATCCTACACAGACACTGAGGGTGTCACTTCCTTCAGGGAATCTTACACTTGCTTCATTAATTCCTAAGGCTGTTAGGATTTTTGCTCAGGTATAGAACACAAATTGGGCTTTCCTGATGGCTCAGATGGGAAAGAATCTGCCTGAAATGTAGATTTAGGTTCGCTCCCTGGATTGGGAAGATCCCCTGGAGAAGGCCGTAGTAACCCATGCCAGGATCCTCGCCTGGACAATCCCATGGACAGAGGAGCCTGGCGGGCTGCAGTCCAGGGGGCTGCAAAGAGTCGGACACGACTGAGTGACTGACTCTGAGGCTCTCTGAGAACACAAATTAGAGTGTTCGGCCCTGTCTCTGACAGCCCTGGAGGAATATTCTGATTTCTACAGCTTTTCCTTCTGGAACTGCACATGTCCAATAAGATGGCCAACTAAGACTTGAAATTTAAATTTAAGTAAAGTTAAATAAAATAAAAAGTCAGTTGTCAAGTTGGGCTAGCCACATTTCACATGTTCTATTGGGCAGCGCTGATCTAAAATCTGACATCAGTGTCGAAATAAGGATATTTCAACATTCTCAAGAATATGTAAGTAGGAAGGAGAGGGAGACAACTTAAGAGATGGTCTTTAAATTGTGAAATATTTCAAGTCTACAGTGGAAAAGTATGCCCACACTCAGCTCGGTCAAGTCTTTATGTTTATCTATACCCCCCCTCCACTTTCTTTCTTTGTGAAGATAAGAAACTATAAGAGATTCAGTGAGAGCCCCCGGGGGCCCCGTCAACAAGCCCAATGAAAGCCTTCCTGAAAGTTCCAAGGAGGCCCGGGATGGTGCCCGGCAACCACGTGGTGAGCACCTGGGCTCCAGACCAGACGCGTGGGCCCGGGCCCTGTGCATCTCTGCGTGCACGCGTGGACGTGGGCCCCGGGGGCGGGATGCCACATCCTGCCGTCCTGCCCTGAGTAAGTTGGCCATCGCGGGGTGTCCACCTCATTCTGGACACTGAGCTGGGTGCTCCCCACAGCCACGGTCACTCACTCAGAGCCCCAGAGGCCTGCACAGGGACAGTCTGGCTGAGACCTCTCATCTGTACACAGCCCGAGGGGAGCGCAGGCTGACCTCCCCACCGGTCCCCGGGGGTCAGGCCTGGACCAGGGATGCCTGTGAAATGCAGACTCCGCTTTGGGGAGGAAGTGACCAAGCCCCCTTGCCTCCCCACCTCATTTCCGCCTCCAGCACCACCCTGGAAATAGAAGCTAATCTTCCATTATCTCGTCAGCAAAGTAAACGTTTCTCCCTCTGGGTAAACAAGTCCAGCACCATCTGAGCAGGAGAATAGGGGAGCCTGGTGGCAGGCCTTTCTCCTGGCAGCTCCGAGCAGGAGCGCCCCACTCATGGGGCCGGGGGCATCCCAAGGCCTTCGAGTCCAGAGACCCCGGCCCTCCACCGCCAGGAGGTGCAGGGCTGCTCCGCAGGAACCTGACCTCTTTCCAGCCCTCCCTCCTCTCCCCCACCCCGCCCCAGCGGTCCAGTCCAAGGCAGGAACCTAAGGGGCTGTCTCTCCCTTCGTCCACCCGCGCCAGTCACCACCAGCACCTCCTGGAGACACTTCGGTGCCCCTGACTCGACCACCAGCACACGCAGCTGAAGGCCCAGGGAAGCCCCCGGGGCCCTGGGGTCTCTGAAAGCTTCTCTAGGTTGTGGATCACCCCAGGGCATCCCCGTGGGCCCTGAATCATTACAGCGCCAAAATTTCTTCCTCCACCTCCAGTTCCTCATGGCCTGGCAAACAGCCACACTTGGCATGACTTGTTTTTATCAGATTAGACTGTATCATCCCTCTTCCCACGCAGGATTGCGTTTCTGTTGGCGAAGGACAGTGAATACCCGACCAGCACTTTAAATATCACTCAGTCTGAGGAGACAGTGGAGAGACGAAGACGGATCCTTAGAGCTACGCAGAGACGAGCACAACGCGAAAGCAGGACACTCAGGTTTAGCGGGCGGTGCCCCAGACCACCTAGTATTATTAGGACGAATATTTGCTGTTACTTCTGTCTCTCAGGCTATGACCCAGCAGACAAATGCAGTTATGCTAAGCATCCTGATTCCTGGGGTGCAGGAAAGAGGGGAACCACACGCCCTGGGTGCTTCCTGACCTCAGCGCTCCACCAATTCAGAGTCTCTGCATCTGCTGGGGTACACAAAAGTCTAGGGGTGGGGAGGGCCATGCTGATATAAAATTCTGCCCAAGAACTTGACGGCACCGTGACCCGGCACACACACACAGGCTCACGACATAGCTGTTGTTTAGTCGCTAAGTCGTGTCTGACTCTGATCTCATGGACTATAACCTGCCAGGCTCCTCTCTCCATGGGATTCTCCAGGCAAGAATACTGGAGTGGGTTGCCACTTCTCCAGGGGATCTTTCTGAACCAGGGATCAAACTCATGCCTCCTGCCTTGGGGGGTGAATTCTTTACCACCAAACCACTTAGGAAGCCCTCATGACATAGTACTTAAGCCATATTATGTGTTTGCACTAAATTCTATTTTTTTCCCTTTTAAAATACCAAGAAGGAGTCCCCCAAATGGACTTGGTAACCCCTAAAGTATTACAAACTGCAGTTTCAAGGGTATGGCTCAGGGTGGCTGCTTCAGGGGAGGGTTCAGATCGCTTTAGAAGCATGTGCAGAGGGGCCTCTGAGCACTGGGGCCCTGGCCCGCCCGCCCCACTGCCTGCTTTTCTACAGCCTGCCCCCTGCTTATATTTGTCCATGAACAACACATGGTTTTTTCATTTTCAAAGGGCCCCCAACAGTCACAGGAAAAATGGAATGTATGTGAAATCTGAACTTGAGCCAGCCAACGGCGTCCTCCTGGAGCAGGGCCACGCTCGCTCACTCCCAGCCTGGCTGAGTTATTCTCACACCAGGGCCCAGACCAATGGCCTGCGGACCGGAAAGTCAGGACTTCCGGGCCTTCACAGAAAAGCTGTGCTGACAGCCGCGGAGCTCTGAGAGGCGCAGACTGGACCACCTGGGTCAATCAGGCAGATGGGGTGCCAGAGTTAGGAGGGATGTACGTTTATGGTCTGTGCAGCACGCAGGACCTCAGGTCCCCGACCAGGGATCAAACCCGCCCCCTGCAGTGGGCATGTGGAGCCCGAACCCGTGGACTGCCAGGGAAGTCCCAGAGTTAGGGTATTTCCGTTTCACTTTCATTTGTAACAGGATGACCAGTAAGATCATTTGAAGAGCAAGGTGATTTTTATTATGAGAACAGATTCCTTGGCGTTTCTCAGGTGCGGAGGGTGGGGAGGGCCCTCACTGTGGATTCCAAGGGCAGTGAGCTTGTCATCCAAGGGCAGTTTAATTTTTAATGCTCTTCTCTCATTGGGGCATTTAATTTGTGGTGGAAGAAAAGGATGGTGTTAAAAACCATCCCTTTCGGAACTTATAATTACGAGCCTGCATTTTCTCCACATGAGGGAACACCAGGCTGATTAGACCAAATTTCTCTTAACATTCAAGCCATTGGAATGGCTGCAATCAAAGGCCGGCTGCAGCTGAGGCCAGGTGTGCAGAGGCCGGGCGTGCAGGGAAGGGAGAGCGCGTGCTGGGGGCGGCGCGCCTTCTGGGAGGCCCGCCCGCGAGAGGAGAGAAGGCTCCCACCGGCCCTGCCACCTGTGGGCCTTGGTGCAGTGTCATCTGGGGCCGCGGAGACGCCTGGGGTCGGCCTCTGAGGTGGGCCAAGGTGGGGGAAGGAACAGTGGGAGGGGGAGGAACCCGACCGTAACACACACACACACACACTCCCCACCCTGTCGGCAGGGTCCAGAGCCAAGGGGCCAAGGCCCGTCCACGCCCCACAGATGGTGGGGCCACACACACACACACTCACACACACACACACACACACTCCCCACCCTGTCGGCAGGGTCCAGAGCCAAGGGGCCAAGGCCCGTCCACGCCCCACAGATGGTGGGGCCACACACACACACACTCACACACACACACACACACACTCCCCACCCTGTCGGCAGGGTCCAGAGCCAAGGGGCCAAGGCCCGTCCACGCCCCACAGATGGTGGGGCCACACACACACACACTCACACACACACACACACACACTCCCCACCCTGTCGGCAGGGTCCAGAGCCAAGGGGCCAAGGCCCGTCCACGCCCCACAGATGGTGGGGCCACACACACACACACTCACACACACACACACACACACTCCCCACCCTGTCGGCAGGGTCCAGAGCCAAGGGGCCAAGGCCCGTCCACGCCCCACAGATGGTGGGGCCACACACACACACACTCACACACACACACACACACACTCCCCACCCTGTCGGCAGGGTCCAGAGCCAAGGGGCCAAGGCCCGTCCACGCCCCACAGATGGTGGGGCCACACACACACACACTCACACACACACACACACACACTCCCCACCCTGTCGGCAGGGTCCAGAGCCAAGGGGCCAAGGCCCGTCCACGCCCCACAGATGGTGGGGCCACACACACACACACTCACACACACACACACACACACTCCCCTCCCTGCCGGCAGGGTCCAGAGCCAAGGGGCCAAGGCCCGTCCACGCCCCACAGATGGTGGGGCCACACACACACACACTCACACACACACACACACACACTCCCCACCCTGTCGGCAGGGTCCAGAGCCAAGGGGCCAAGGCCCGTCCACGCCCCACAGACGGCGGGGCCAGCAGAAGGGCAGGGAGGACACAGCTCGAGGTTCTGGTGCCCAGTGCCCGGTTGGCAGCACGCGACTCCAAACTCGAGTCACGGCACAGGCACAGCCTCCTGGCACCGCGCAGGGCGTGGGCACCAGGGCACAGGGCCCCGGCCAGGCCTCGGGGGCCACGGAGAAGGGGGCTTTGGGACGGGCAGCGTGGAAGTCACACATGCACACCAGCACACGCCACACACATGTGCACGCACGCACACCAGGCACACACACGGGGAGGGAGCCCCGGGCTCGGCTGGTCGAGGCCGAGGTCCACAACAGCAGGGAAAGAGCAGCCCCTCCGAGGGGCTGGTTTCCGAGGCGCTGACCTTTGCCTCCATCTCAGGCTCGTTTTTCCACCTTTAATAAGAAACCTCTATTACACTCCCCTGAGTCCCGGAAAACAGAATCCCCTGGGTCCTTCCATCATATTCTCACATCAGGAGAAAACTTCCAAGTCTAGGCTACGCGGCTTCCTGTGTCCTGAGGACGATGACTGTGCTTTGCTGTCTTGCGTGGCCCCTTGGTCGTGACTCTCGATGCCCGTGTGGACTGTGGCCCGCCAGGCTCCTCTGTCCCTGGGATTCTCCAGGCAAGAACACTGGAGTGGGGAGCCATTTCCTTCTCCAGGGGATCTTCCCGACCCAGGGATCGAACCCGCGCCTCCTGCATTGGCCGGTGGATTCTTTACCTCTGAGCCAGATTAGGAGTTTACGACCCTTTAAAAGATCGTAGGCTTAAACGTCAGGAAAAAGGTTCAGCTGAACACAGAAGACGAGGGTGGTGGGACTTTTGTCGTCAATCACCAGAGCGGTCCCGTGCCTCATTCCTGGGTGGGACGGGGCAGGGAGAGGCTGTACGGCATCTCCTTCACCGACGTCTGACGCGGGTGGGTCTCTGTCCTTCCCTCCCCTCCCCGGGGACTTTCCCCAGGACCCCAGCCAACCCCAACCGTGATATGGGCAGGGGCTCCGAGTCCCGGCCCTGGATTTTCTCCATCTCTTATTGTCTCTTGCTTTTTTGAGGGAGCCGCTGGGGGAAACCTCGTTCCTGGGCCAGGCTAGGTTCTCCCTGCATTCTCCAGGGTGACCAGTGGCGAAACCACCTGCCCACAAGGCAATCCTCCTGGAGACCCGGGGTGGCTCGTGGGGGTGTCCACGATCTCAGGCGTTCCCCCTTTGAGTTGGTGCGGCCAACGTGAGCCGCGTGAGCATCCAGGCCAGAGACACACAGGGCGCTCAGCTGGCGGGAAGGACGGGACCCTGCCCTCAGGACCCTCCGTGGGAGGCTCAGCGGGAGACGCACGTTTGCCTGGAAACCGGTAAGGGAGGCTCTGAGCCCTGCGTTCTCCTGCGTTCACGTGAGGGCGGGTCAGGGGAGGGGAGAAGATTCCAGAGAGGCTGGGAGTCGCTCAGTCCTGCACCCCACTGCACCCGGCCTGTGCCTCATCACGTGAGTCCCCCGTGTGGCCAGACTCCTCGGTCACCCCAAGACCCTGAAGCGCGGTCCTGTCGCCCTCGAAGCCCGGCGTCGGCCATCCCTCAGTAAGTGACGGACGGGCCACTCGGCAGAGGAAAAGGGAAACTCCTATCGGTCTCTCAGTAAGGGAAGGTGAAGTCGCTCGGCCGTGTCCGACTCTTTGTGACCCCACGGACTGTAGCCCAGCAGGCTTCTCCGTCCAAGGGATTCTCCAGGCAAGAGTACTGGAGTGGGGCGCCATTTCCTCCTCCAGAGGATCTTCCTGACCCAGGGATCGAACCCCTGCCTTCTGCGTTGGAGGCAGACGCCTCACCGTCTGAGCCCCCGGGAAGGCCTTGGTGGACGACCCCTTAGGAGTGTCGGTGGGAGACGAGGAGCTGGGGGGACGGCCGCCCAGGCTCCCGCCCTCCGCACCGCGCCGGCCTCCCACCAGTCCGCCCGGTCCTCGTGGACGTCCGCAGGGAAGGGGCCGCCCCGGGCCGAGCAGCCGTGGCCGCTGAGCGTCACAGCTCAGCACCACCGGTGTTAGCACGTGTCCTCGCGAGGCAGGGAGCTGCGTCAGCTCCCAGGGAAGGGGGCCCGTGGGAGAGCAGGGATCTGAGGGTCCGAGCGTACAGCTCTAGTTCTGCCCCTAAAAGCGTGGCCTGTCCGGGGGCTTCCATGCTGCCTCTCCTTTCAAGCGGGAACCGGGAAAGCGGAGTCGGCAAAGCCGAGCCGACAGCAAGACCGGGGAACAGCGCCCCGTCTAGGCCGCGCCGGCATCGCGCCCTCGTCTGCGCTGGCCCCCCGCCACCCTCCCCGCGCAGCTGCGGCTCAGCAGAGAAAAGGGCCTCCAAACCCGGCTAGCATCTCCGCACCTTCACACTGTGGAAATAAAAGAGGAGGATCAGAGGCCCTGCTACCACCAGTTTCCCCATCTTCAGGCTGAAAATCAGAGTATCAGAGAGAAGAGATGAACTTACTGTGTGGTAAGAAGCCTTTGAACTTAAAAAAAAAATAAGAGGAAACCCAGTTTCGCGCTCACTGACTCCTCGTGCCCTATTCTCGGCAACATGACCCTCTTTCCTTCTCACTGTTGTACCACGGAAAGAAAGGGGGCCAGGGCCACGGCCAAGGGCAGGAAGAGCCCCAGCGAAGTCACACCTGTGACGTGAAGAACGGGTGTGATCTGGGCCCTCGCACCCCCCCGTCCCCAGCACCACGCACCCAGGCTGCAGGCTCAGGCTCCAGCTGCCCCGTCCACCGCCCCGTACCTTCCAAGATTCAATTTCAGCACGGAGGAAGCAGAAGCATGCGATTCTCTGCCTCCTCCACGGCGCCCGTTTGCTATTTCTCAAGTCAAGGCCCAAGTTCAGTCCTGAGCAAACTTAAGCGTCAAAGCTGACTCGGCTCTGGTTCGTCCCTTCCACCCTTGTCTATGTGGAGGCGCCTCCCAAACACAGTGCTGAGTTTTCAAAAAGAAAAAGAGGAAGTTCAGGAGAGCAAATACATTTGCAGTTGTTTACTTGCTAAGGTTTGATCCCTGGATCAGGAAGATCCCCTGGAGGAGGGCATGGCAACCCACTCCAGCATTCTTGCCTGGAGAATCCCATGGACAGAGGAGCCTGGTGGGCTACAGTCCACAGGGTCACAAAGAGTCGGACGCGACTGAAGCAATTTGGCACACAGCACAGAACCATGTGGTGTCCTAGAGACGGCTTAGGGACAAGGACAGGTCGGCTCAGATGAAAGGAAATTCATGGGCTGACAGAGCAATGGGCGGTCCAGACAAGCAGGAGGGGAAAGCCGAGCGGCAGGAGGCCTAGGCGAGCCTTTTTAAAACAACTCTATTGACGTGCAGCTGATTTTCAACGTTGTTTTATTTCTGCTGTACAGCAGAGGGACTCCGCTATACACATACATATACTTTTTCATATTCTTTCCCATTCTGGTTTATTGCAGGACCTTGAATATAGGTCCCTGTGCTCTGCAGTAGGGCCTTGCTGTCCGTCCATCCTATATATACTACTTTGCACAATAATTCTTTGTCTCTGAGTCTGGGGAGGGGGTGTGGAGCTGGGTGACATCAGGAATGTTTCCTAGTGACTGTGGATGAAAAAATCAAAGTCCACACGCTCCTCTGAGCGGCTCCCCTGTGTCTGCCCATTCTCAGGAGTTGGACCAGAGGCTCCTGGCACGTTTGGAAGGAAATAGTGAGCAAGCCAACAGCTGATGGCGCTGGGCCCTAAAGCAGGGCACAAAATCCAGCTGACCCGTGGCGGGGTCAAGGGCCATGCCCCTGTCTTGGAGATAGCAGTGGCCATCTCAGGAAGGGACACCTCCAAGGAGTGACCTTGGCAGCCTCTTACTTCCTCAGTTGCTGCTGAAAATACAGCTGACCCTAAACTGAGCCGCTGCACTCTGCCCTCGGTCAGTATCTCCGTTTCACTGGGCAGATCTTAGCCAAGGGGAAGAGTGTTTATTTTAGAACCGAACCTGCTGGCCAGGACCCCATCCGCGCAGGGTGTCTCTCCCCCAGTGTGGAGCTGGGCTGTGGCTGATGACTCCATCCTCCGCTGGGCAGTGAGGACTGCTGGCCTGGACTGCCGGGTGTTGGAATCGGGCCCGTGATGTCAACAGAGGAGGACGCACGGTTACACCCGGGCCCTTTGGAGCGTTTTTAGACTCATGACCTCGTAAGCCCTCAGTAAACCCTATAAATAAGGATATCAGGTGTCATGCCCATCTCTAAGATGAGAAATGACATCTTCAAAGGCCGGTTCATTGACACGGGGCTACACCAGAGACCCAGGCTTCAAGAAGGCCCACTGCGGGCATCCCAGAGGCTTCTCTTTAAGCAGACAAGCCAGCCTGGAGGAGACAGTCACATCAGCAGGAAACACCAGACGCGAGGCAGGTCTGCAGGAGATGCTAACACCTCGTGCGGGGCCCACAGCACACTCCCCGGGTCTCAGAAGTCCAGCGGCATGCAGAGGCCAGGGGAGTGTTTATCATTGTTTTTGCCAAACAAACCCTCCCTTACCTTAAAAGCAAAGGTCGAAAGCACAGACTAACTCCCAGTGCAAACAACCGGCTGGAGAGTGTGCCGCGGCCTCCAGAAAGCCTGTGCTAATGATCATCAGACGGCTTTCTTCGGTCAGGCGGGCGGGTGGCCCGGTACTGCATGGGGACCAACCCCTAACCAGGCAGCAGGAGGAGGCGACGCCCACACAGGGGGGTGTGCCCCAGCTCCCCACGCTCAGCATCAGCCGGAGCTTAACTGCCTCAAAAACAGAACCCCACGCGTCGTGCTGTTTACCTCTTTCCAAGTATCAAGAAAGTGGAGGTGTTAGCTGCTTAGTCGTGTCTGAGTCTGTAGGCCGCCAGGCTCCTCTGTCCATGGGATGCTCCAGGCAAGAATACTGCAGAGGAGGGTGCCAATCCCTTCTCCAGGGGAATCTTCCCGACCCAGGGATGGAACCTGGGTCTCCTGCATTGCAGGCGGATTCTTTACTGTCTGAGCCAACAGGGAATATCAAAGAGACATCTAAACATGTATCACAAATAAAAATCCAGACTCGACCTTTCTGGTGGCCAGATTGAAAGCTCCTTGAGTTGAGGGACTGAGTTCCTATTCTAAGTCCCGCGTCCAGCTTTTGACCCAGAGGAAACACTGAGTAATGGCGAATCACGGGAAAGAGAAGGCTGGTCGTGCGCCATAATTGCGTCCCGTCTGCTTATTCAACAGAGGCTGTGCAGAGGCGCTCTGCTGGGGCAGGTGCCAGGATGAGTGAGCAGCCTGCCGGCCTTAGGGGACCACAGTCTGATGGAGGAGGCACAGGGCTCTGAGGTTAGACCCCTGGGAGGAGGGAGGCGACCCTAGGGAGGACTCTGCAGAGGGAGGGGTGTCTGAACCCACCCTGTGGGGGACGGGGAGGCGGGGCTGAAGGCAGGGCTCAGCTCACGCCCAGGAAGAGTGGTCGAGAGCCCCCGGGAGGGTCTGCCTCATCAGCACAGACAGCACCAGAAGGGGCCACGGGTCTGCGAGGAGGGGCTGCAGGGGGAGGCAGGCAGGGGTGGGGACTCTGCGGGTTCACAGGCTTGGGCCACGTCCTGGGCAGCCTCTGCGCTCTGTGCCCCAGTGCCGCGGAACCAGGCCTCC
>SJXQ01001104.1:522155-568616 GCA_006408695.1 Aepyceros melampus
TCCTTCATGTCTGACTTCTTATATTTGTCTCTATTCACTGTCTAATCAAACTGAAGTTTGAAGGCAGTCACTGTGACGAGTGAGGAGGCCCCCAGCTCAGATGGGCTGGTGGGGGCGGTGAGGCCAGGAGAAAACCCACTGGAAAAACGGCACACCTGTCATTTGAGGACCTGAGCAATTTTCACCCAGAGGAAACGTCAGGGGAGAGTGTTCCAGCAAAGAGCGCCCCGCAGAATCCAGGTGTCACAAGAGGCAAAGTTTCCAAGGGCCTGAGCGGGCAGGGGAGGGGCCTGAGCGGGCAGGGGAGGGGGCAGTGGGAAAGCGGGGCTGGAAGGTCCCTGGGCCGCCCTGAGAGGCAGTGGGAGCCTTTGAAAGACTGAAGCCATCGGGTAAACAGACACGGTCAGTCATTTCCCAAAAAGACCCTTCTGGGCAACATGAGTTTATTCTGCTGTGCGGACGTGCCCTTCGGGGTCCTGCAGGGGCGATGCCGATCCCTGTCTGTCCCTGACACGCACCAGCAGTTCCACAAACACCACCAAGGCGTCAGGCCGCAACCGCAAGGCCCTTTGTTCCCACAGCTGATGGGTATTGACTATGGACTGTTACGAGCAGGAACACAAAGTTTGTGCAAACCAATGTGTTTTTGCACGCTGACTTAAAGATCAGTGCACTGGGAGAGATTACACTTAAGACATTCCAAGGTGAAACTTTGCAAAGCAGATGCTCCTTCTCTAAAACAATCTCTTACCACAAACCGACTTTACAATGAAAGGCTTTAATCCAGCAGAACCGTTTTAAACAAGCATTCCATCTAAATGCGCCTTTGTTCTTTGAAAGTATAGACAAGTGAAAACTACGAATGCTGTAAACATTTTAAAATCATATCAGTAGGAAAATCAGTTCAAAAGCACATTTCTCTAGAGGCAGGAAGAAACATGCATATATAACAATAATTATTATTATTATATAAAAAGGTTCAAAAAAACAAAACAAAGGCAGCACTGCCTTTGGTTTCATCATCACATCACCTAGTTCAAACTTGCAATTTGATTACTAAATAATGACCGTATTTTTTGCCTCCTGTTCATTCTATTTGAAAAAAAAGTCAATTTTAACTCTTATTCTGCTGTAGAAAGTTCGATCAGATCGTCTCCAAAGAACACAGCGACTTCAAAAGTCCTCGAGACTCTGAGCCAGCAGCTCCTCCTCAGAGCATGCGCCCTAAAGGAGCTGGAAGCAAGGACTTGGACGGACCGCTGTGCTCACCTGCTCACCTGTCCACAGCAGCACTGCCCGCAACCGTCCAGAAGAGGAAGCCCCCTGAGCGACCACGCCTACAGGGTGGAACACGACTCAGCCTCAAAAAGGAAGGGGACTCTGACCCAGGTCACAGCGTGGATGAACCCTGACAACACTCCTCTCAGTGAACAAAGTCCTGAAAGACAAATCCTTGGTGATCCCACTTACATAAGGCTCCAGAGTCATCGGATTCGTAGAGACAGGAGGGAGAATGTGGGTGTGAGGGTCTGGGAGGAGGGCATGGGCAGGTGTGGTTTACTGGGGACAGAGTTTCAGTTCTGCAAGATGAAAAACATTCCAAGAGGGGTGGCGGTAACACTGATAACACAAGTATAATTAGCGCCACTGAGTCGCATTTCAACCCATTTAAAAGGGCTGACATGGTTTTATGTTATGTACGTGTGTGCATGCTAAGTCGCTTCATCGTGTCCAGCTGTTTGCAACCCCATGGACTGCAGCCCGCCAGGCTCCTGTGTCAGTAGGGTTCTCCAGGCACGATATTGGCAGGTAGCCGTTCCCTTCTCCAGGGATCGGACCCGGGCCTCTTACATCTGCTGCACTGGCAGGAGGGCTCTTGACCTAGTGCCTCCTGGGAAGCCCCTAAGGTTATGTATATTTTACCCAATAAAACACAAAGGTCCCAAACCTAGGTATCTTAATTGAGCCGCACAGCTGGTGATTTGCTATAGACGGACTCACCTTGTCCCTCCCTGCGGCCCCAGGTTCCTTAAAGGTCTCTGGGCTCCTCGAGGATGTCCTCTGAGGTCACAACACTGACCGGAGATGAGGACATCCGCGTCTTCCCCACTGGGAACAAACATAGGTACCCGCTACTTGCCCCTAGACACCACCCCCATCCTCACAGCAATCCCTCCGCAGAGAGTCCTCTACCACCAGGACGGAGATGCGCCTGTCGGCTGCCTGCCGGCAGGGCAGACCCCGCCTCCGAGTGCTTCTCAGCCCACCTTCTCCAAGAACACCCGCAGAGTGATCCACTAGGCACTAATATCCCTCCACAAGCGCCTCGGCTCTGAACTCAAGCGGGATGCTGCCAAACCAGACGCACCGCACCCGAAACAACGCAGCTCTCCATCTCCCCATTTAAACACCTCAGTCCCCGCTGGACACGAGAGGAGGTCTCAGCGGGCTTCAAAACAGCATCTTTACATGCTCCTCCCACATCTTTAATTACCTGCAAATGCATTTATTACACGACCTGGCTCGCCATTAGCTAGAAACACACCAGTGATGCCGCCCCGGCTCGGAAAGCTGCCCTGGAGTTTAGAAACAGACCAGAGGGAAGACAAGAGGGGGGCAGGAAGGGACGCTTGGGGACGTGGCCCCGAGAATGCCCTGCAGGAAGGCAGACAGGCCTCAGTGCTGGACAGAGAGGAAGAAGGGAAACTCGCTTGCTGCAAAGAGATCACAGATGAAGCCCCAGCCGACACTTGGGAAGGGGCACCGTCCTCCTTAACGAGTCTGCTTGTTTGTCAGGGGAGGGGCTCTGAATAAAGTGGCCGCGGGAGGTTCCCGGTTCTTCTGAGACAGTCTTGTTCTTGGTGCCTGGAGGAGACTGGCACCACTGGCCACAGCCGCTCTGCGGGCCCTGCTCCCCGCGGGCCAGGCCACGCCACGCTGGAGACAGCCCCGGGCCCAGGGCCAACACTTTCACCTTGCAGATGGAAAAAGTGAGTCCTTATAATCCAACAATCCCACTTTTGAGTACACACCCCAACGAACTGGAAGTAAGGTCTCACCCCTGCTCCCTTCATCAGCCAGAAGGTGGGCGCAACCCAGGTGTCCAGAGGCAGAGGACAGATAAACTACACACAGTCTAGACAGCCACTGGAGGCCTGCTGCTGCTGCTAAGTCGCTTCAGGCGCGTCCAACTCTGTGCGACCCCATAGACGGCAGCCCACCAGGCTCCTCTGTCCATGGGATTCTCCAGGCAAGAACACTGGAGTGGGGTGCCATTTCCTTCTCCTACTCAGGCTTAAAACAGAAATCTGGACACATTTCACAACATGGGTGAACCTTGAAGACTTCATGATACGTTAGAAAAACCAGCACAAAAGGATAAATACGGCGTGATGCCACCGGCGTGAGGTCCCCAGGGGACTCAGATGCAGAGAGAAAGCGGAACGTGGTTGTGGGGGCTGGCGAGGGGGAGGGGAGGCCCCTGTGTCAGGGGCACAGTTTCAGCGGGAGATGGACGGTGGTGGCAGCTGCCCAGGAAAGTAAACGCGGTTAACACGGCCCAACTGCGCAGCAAGGGCGACGACGGAGGCTCCCGATCAGAGCTTCACGCCTCAATTAAACAGCGTTTGACAAGTGCACGCAGAGAAATAAGCTGGTGAATTCTGCGTGAGCAGCCGGGGAAGCCTCTCTGAGGAGGGCCAGAAGGTGGAGGGCAAGAGAAACTCGAGACCGAGCCCACGGGCGTCTTTCGCCCGCTGCCCCCAGATCGTGGTCAGCCGTGGCAGCAGAGGGGTGAGCAATCGGCTCTGAATCTGGCCCATTCTCTTGGCATCCGGCCCGAATCTGTCTAATCCACGAGGCTTTCATGAGAAATCTCAGCTAATGGCCGCTACCATTCATAGCCACCTACGTGACACCATCACGTCCCCTTCCCCTCATCCTTCATGGATGAGAAATGGACCAAGAGAACTCCAGCCTTTCCACTCCACACACATACTTCTCTGATGGTGCCATGAATTCCTTCCTTCACCCAACTCATATTCAGATGCCCTTTGTGTGCCAGGCACATCCCTGGGTACCAGAGATACAGGGAGAAGGAAGGGTGAGTGGTCCTGCTCCGGGGAGTTTACTCCAGAGCAGGGGGTGGTACTGATGGAGACATAGATAAATCAGTATATCTGCAGGGAGTGGTGGATGCTGGGAAACAGGCAGACAGTCCTAAAGGAATCATTTGGGTGCTGGCCGCTGATGTGATGTGAGCAGGATCACGGTGAGAAGACGTGGTCCAGCCTGCAGAGGGCCAGGACGCAGCTCTTCAGGCAGAGGGCAGGCCAGTATGGATGACCTGAGGAAGCAGGGAGAGCCTGGTGCACAGCGAATGGAGAGGCCCGTTTGGCTGGAAAACAGTGAGGTGAGTGGGAGGCAGGCCTCACAGGACCGCACAGGCCGTGGCGAGGAGCTTGGGCTGAACCACAAAAGCCACTGGAGGGGCAGGCAAAGACCACGGGCCATTGCCCACGCCATCTGCCCCGTCTCCTGTGGGCTTATGGATGTTCAGGATGGAGCACTACCGCCCAGTACCACCCCCTCGCCCCCAGCAACCGGCTGGGCAGGACACTAGGGGAGGCAAGATGCGGTGCCCTCAGCCTCTGAGAGGCGGCCTTCAAGGGGGAGCATCCCGCCTCCTCGTTCCCGCAGCTGTGCTGGCCGGGATGCGGACGCGCTGCAGAATGAGCAGACAGGGAGCGTCCGGGGCCCAGAGTCAGGAGACTGGCCACACCAGCCCTGGGTACTCCAGTGATGAGACACAAACAGCTACGTTGCTTAGACCCCTGTCGTCTGGGGTTTCCCTGCTCTCACAGTGAAGCCTCTGCTGACGAGCCTCGAGAGTCTGAAGCAGACGGGTGCAAGTTCTGTTTCCCGCCATGTAAATACTGCCCTGGTGGTAAGAGGAGAATCAGTTGCGTGGCTTGGCCAGGAAGATGGCTCAGGAAGCTGCTGCGGTTATTCGGGCAAGAAATGGAAAGGCTTTGCCGCAGGGGCTGCACCGGGCAGGTGATCTGTAGGACCTGATGATCAAGAAGACAGTGACTCAGACCCGGCTGGAGCCCTGGTGCGGATGGTGGTTCTCGACAGGCTTGCAGGATGAGCGGGTGAGGCCGTGCAGCTGGCGGGGTGATGAGGGCTCTGTTTCAGCCACACGACACCTGAAAGGCCTCCAACAGCCAAGCCGAATACCCTCCAGGCCACGAGGTGGAGGGGGTGGAACTCAGTAGGGAAGTAAGAGCTGGTGAAATAACTCACCCCCAGATGATTTAACACCGCGTTTCCAGCAGCGCGGGCTTCCCAGGTGGCTCAGCAGGAAAGAACCCGCCTGCCAATGGCACCCGGGGTCGGGAAGGTCCCCTGGAGAAGGAAATGCTACTCACTCCGGTATTCTTGCCTGGGAAATCCCATGGACAGAGGAGCCTGGCGGGCTACAGTTTACGGGGTCACAAAAGAGTCGGACAGGACTGTGTGACTAAATGGCGTGTTGTGTGGTTCAAGCAGCGCTGACCAACACAGACTTTAATTCATTAAACTTCACTACAGTCACAGCCACACTGCCCTGCCCAACGGCCCTGTGGTGACGTCAAAGCCCCGGGCGGTGTAGACAGCCCACTCTCAGCACAGCCGAAGGTCTCTGCTTCCGATCTGGTCTATGCCTCTTTAGAGACGGGTTTATTATGGTGGATTTGCTTTGTCTCACAAGCTGAGGTGTGAGAGAGATCGGGAGAGAAAATCATTTTGTAATTTTATTTCTTCTTCTGTAAGTGGACCCCAAACCACCAGAGTTCTCACGCCCTCGCCCAAACGCTTCATGTTCATGTCTATACACTGCTCACAACACTTCCCAGTATTCAGAGGGCAGAGGTCTGCATGCCCGTTCAGAAGGTAACTAGCCTGAGGTCTCAACTGTCCTTTTACTCAGGGTTGCCTTCTCAGCCCTGAGAAAGGATGGGCGCCTAATAGACTCTCTTGCGTCAGCTGAAGGCAGACGCCTCCTGCACCCTCGTCCCAGCCCCACACGGACGCCGAGCAGTGGTGAAGCGACAGAAAAGCCAGCTGTGCAAACATTCGCTTCTACGGTCACAAGGCGGACGGGAAATCGCCAGACAGGAGAGCCTGGAAAAGCACCAAAAGAGCAATCATCCCCTGAAGAGAATATGAAATAAGACCCTACCGTGACCCCACGAAGAGGCAGAAAATAAACACCTCCCACAGGCGAGCACTGGGTTTCCGAGTGACGATCACAAAGGAAGAACAGGGTCTGGGCTCCGTGATACTCCTCCCGGGCGTCCTGCGAACCCCGCCTCCACTGGGTGCTCCAGGTCAGTTGTTCAGTCGCTCAGTCGTATCCAACTCTTTTGAGACCCCATGGGCTGTAGCCTGCCAGGCTCCTCTGTCCAAAATTCTCCAGGCAAGAATTCTGGAGTTGGTTGCCACACCCTTCTCCAAGGGATCTTCCCAACCCAGGGACTGAACCCACATCTCCTGCGTTGGCAGGCAGATTCTTTACCATTGAGCCACCTGGGCAGCAAGTGATTCAATTTCAGTCTCTTAAAGGACAAGACCCAAGTACCCTGGAGCAAGCTGATATCCAACAGCTCCAGGCTGACATCCCAGTTCCAGCAATATCCCCGCCCTCCATGAGCCCCGGAAACACCAGGACAGCACCTAAGGGTGATCCTGGAGGAGACCCTCTTGTCTGTGACGAGACTGCCAAGAGAAGGAAGGCTGGGGTAAACATCATCCTTGAGAACCAGAGATCTGAATCACTCGTTCCCCACTGAACCCTTCCAGGGACGCCTTCTGTCACAGAGGACAGTTCGGTTCAAACTGGTTAGAACCAGGGAGGACTAGAACAGCACAGTCACCACGGGATGGGAGGGCAGGACCCCCAGCACCACCTCCCCGAAACACGGAATGGAGTAAATGCTTTCTCACAGAGGCGGCAATGGCCGTCCTCGGCTGGCAGAGCGAAGCCTGGACACCTCGCCCGGCACCCACGCCTCAGGGAGGCCCCAGCCCTTTGGGGAAACCTTCTCCTTCCCCCATGGAGACTCCCTGGGGAGTTACACCCACTGGTCAGGCTCCTGGGTGAGAGGGAGGAACGTCGTGGGAAGGCGCCTGGTCCTCGGCTGGACGAGGCCAGAGAGGAAGTGGACCCTGGAAAGGGAGGTGGGTCAAGGCAGGAGAAGCCAAGCAATCAACCTGGGGACGGGGGCTGGGGGGAGCTGAGGGTGGCGGGAATGAGGCCAGGGAGAGGGTCCCGCGGTGGGGCTGGACTCCGGACTTTAGAACACGGTTCCTGAGTTGGGGAGAGGCCTGCAGCCACCTGCGGACACGTTCTAAGCAGTCTGCAGAAACCCATACATTTAATGTTCTCATGTCAGTGAAAACTCACCTATTGATACATTAACATAAGCGTCACCCTGATTGGGTGAGCAGCCAGGAACCCAGAGTGGAGCTAGGACTTCAGGCCTACGTTTGTGTCTGAATTTACACTCACAAAGGCCAAAGGTCACCCCGACCGGCGCACAGATGCAGGCTTAATTTGAACACAATAGCAGAAGAACGGAGTCTCCACACGTATAGACAGCAGTCCAGGGCGTGACCAGGCTGATGCCGGCTATGGAAAGGCCACCAGAGCACCAGGAGCTGTGGGTTTGGGAGGGCTGGAAGGGCAGGTGTTTGCTATTTGCACTGGATGCTCAGAGGCAAGAGGAGCTTAGTGCATTCTGGGTCCTGTGGGTGATGAGGGATCAGCGTGAGCCTAGTGCATCCTGGGTAACGTGAGTGGCCAGGGCAGCCTACGCATCCTGGGTAAAGTGCTTAGGGACCAGCCGGAGCCTAGAGCATCCTGGGTAATGAGAGTGGTTAGGACCCAGCCGGAGCCTAGAGCATCCTGGGTAATGAGAGTGGCTGGGGGCTGGGTAGAGACCAGAATCACGAGGAGGGAAGCCCGGGAAGGAGGCTAGGACAACGCACAGATTCTGTCCTCCGTGACCACGGGACAGGCCAGGCTCCTGTAGGTCTCAAAGAAGAAAGGTAGAGTTTCAGATGCACGTTTCAGGGGGGCTGCTCAGGCTGGGGCAGTGGAGAGCTCAGGCCAAGCTGAAAGCTGCAGGCCGCTGTGGCCTCTGGGTGAGAAAGGAGAGCCTGTGTGAAGGCCGTGGCCACGGGGCAGGAGAGACTTTGAGGAGGTAGGACGGGTCCTAGGTGACTGAGAGTGGACGAGGGAGGGGGCAGGGCCCGGCGACCAGCTGGGGCACGTGGACCTGGAGGCAGCCCAGGATTCCGATTCCAACCCTATAGATTTTGAAGCCACTGGCCTCTCCCTCCTCCAGCAGGGTTGCTGGGGGCGATGACACACAGCTTCACGTTCAGATACGATGAGTGGGTGGTGCCTTAGGGGTACCCCAGGGTGTTGACTTAGCAGGCGATCGTCGTCCAGAAGTTCAGGGGCAGTCACAGGCTCCCGAAGAGCTGAGTGTGCCAAGAACCCAACTGACAGGAGAAGTAAGTGGGTGGAGGGAGGCGGGAAGCGGTAGCCTGAGAGACCAGTGGGAAGTCAGGACAGCCTGATAACCAGGGCGCCAAGAAAGAGCCAGTCAGAGTGGCTAGTAATGCAGGCCGAGGACTGAGAAATGCAGGCCGGGGATTGAGAAATGCAGGCCGAGGATTGAGAAATGCAGGCCAGGGATGGAGCAACGGTCATCCAGTAGGTCAGAGGCAACTGGGGCAAAAGCAACTTCCATACAGTGATCAACGTGATCGAAATCGTTTCAAGCATAGCTTTTAATTTCTGTGTTCCCTAGAAAAATACCACCTTGTCTCATGTCAAGTATTTTAGGAAGGAAATAACTTTTAGAAAAAAATGTGGTTAAATCTATATAATATAAAATTTGCCGTTGCCACCATTTTTAAGTGTGTAAGTTAGGGGCTTAAGGGTGTCTGCACTGTTGTGCAAGAAAATAACAATGGTAAATGCTCCTTATCATTGGAAAGGAAAACCGAGTTAGAAGGCAAGACAATAACGAGATCTTTTTCTTGAAGTCATCTAAAGCAGCACATCATCTTGGCTCGATCGCTGGGAATTCAGAACTGCAGGAGAGCTGGAGAGGCAGCTGGGTCCTTCGAGGGATGTTACGTCGCTCACACTGAAGGCGGGGTGTGTGTGTGCACACGCTGTGTGTGTCTGCGTGTGCGTGTGTGGCGTGGTGCCGAGCAGCGTTTCGATGTTAAGGAGTGAAAAGAAGAGGCTGAGGAGGACGCGATGACAGGTTTTTAAGCGTGTAGCTGGTCTGCAGTGTGGTCTTGGTTTTAGGTGTACAGCAAGGCGATTCAGTTATATATATATATATATTTTTTCACTTTTTCTCCACTCTAGGTTGTTAGGAGATGCTGGCTCTAGCTCTCTGTTCTATATAGTAGGACCTTGTTGTTTGTTTTATATACAGCAGAATGTATCTGTTGATCCCAGCCTCCTCGTCTATCCCTCCCTTTCTTTTCTCCCTCTTGTACGCTCAGTTTGTTTCCTATGTCTGAGAGTCTGTTTCTGTTTTATAAGTAAACTCCTTTGTGTTATTTTTGAGATTCCACATGGGAGTGACATCATGACCTCTGTCTTGTCTGACGTCACTATGAGCAGGTCCGTCCACGTTGCTGCAAATGGCATTGCTTCACTCTGTTTAAGGCCGAGTAACATTCCACTGTGTGGATCACGATGAACTGGGGAGATTCTGAGAGAGATGGGAATACCAGACCACCTGACCTGCCTCTTGAGAAATCTGTATGCAGGTCAGGAAGCAACAGTTAGAACTGGACATGGAACAACAGACTGGTTCCAAATAGGAAAANCTTTTTTGTACAGTTCTTCTGTGTATTCTTGCCACCTCTTCTTAATATCTTCTGCTTCTGTTAGGTCCATACCATTTCTGTCCTTTATTGAGCCCATCTTTGCATGAAATGTTCCCTTGGTATCTCTAATTTTCTTGAAGAGATCTCTAGTCTTTCCTTTTATGTTCTTTTCCTCTATTTCTTTGCATTGATCGCTGAAGAAGGCTTTCTTATCTCTTCTTGCTATTCTTTGGAACTCTGCATTCAGATGCTTATATCTTTCCTTTTCTCCTTTGCTTTTTGCTTCTCTTCTTCTCACAGCTATTTGTAAGGCCTCCTCAGACAGCCATTTTGCTTTTTTGCATTTCTTTGCCATGGGGATGGTCTTGATCCCTGTCTCCTGCACAATGTCACAAACCTCATTCCATAGTGGTCCACTGGAGAAGGGAATGGCAAACCACTTCAGTATTCTTGCCTTGAGAACCCCATGAACAGTATGAAAAGGCAAAATGATACGATACTGAAAGAGGAACTCCCCAGGTCAGTAGGTGCCCAGTATGCTACTGGAGATCAGTGGAGAAATAACTCCAGAAAGAATGAAGGGATGGAGATAAAGCAAAAAGAATACCCAGCTGTGGATGTGACTGATGATAGAAACACGGTCTGATGCTGTAAAGAGCAATACTATGATAAAGATTCCCTTTAATGATTCACCATGACAGATAATTTCCAAACTACATGAGTATTTTGAGTGTCATCCCATAGGAACTTTGATCTTTGACTCCTACAGAGCAAATTGGTAATTCAACAGGAAAGAGACAAAGTTTAGCTTGCTTAGCTTTAGCTCTGTCACTTTCCCCAAATATGCAATGGTATTCTTATTTCTAATTAAGAAAAAAATTACTTGCTAATTTGTCATCTTTCTTTATTGTTTATCTGCTCTTATGCATGGGAGATTAATAATGAAAACATTGTCTCCATCAAAGTAGCATATTATGAAATTCAATAGCTTAATCCCATTATTTTTCTAAAACTATCATTAAAATAAAATCACTTTTAAAGAAAATAAGGAAATAATGAAAATTTCATCAAATTTATTTTTTGCTGAGTACCTTTGGTCTTTTAAAGGCATGAAAATGAAAACTATATTTTTATAAGCTCTGAAAATAGGCTTTAAAACACTATCATAAGTCATCTTACTATATATAGCACACATTAGATTGGAGTAGAGGTCAAATCAATTCCTATGTGAATACATATTCCACTTTAACACCACAAAAGAATGATATCTCTGCAAATCATTTTCTGAGCTTTGTATTATAAGAACATAGTCCTGAAATATAAGAATTCCTTCTCCAAACTCCTCATAGATTCTTTCAATGAATAAAGCCAAAAGATCTTAGAAAGCTTTTAAGGCATCCCATGATTGGCCTCATTTTTCCCCATTTCAATTTTATCTTAGATAACCCTACTCTCCCCACCCCTCTTGCCTTTGCCTCTGCTGTTCTATGTATATAGCCTTACTATTCCTAACCACACTTAGATTTACCTTGACCCAGATGAACTTGATATACCAGGGACTCTTAGTTGCACAAGCATCTCCAAGACTAGAAATTTCTGGAAGTTGTAAATAGTTCAAGAGAGGATCTGGAAGTCAGGTTGCAGTCAAGAGGGATTTCTCTGCACCATTTCTGATAAACTGCCTAATAGGGAAAAGTCATGATCTATAAGCTTCTAGTAATTTGGTAAGATTTACTTTTTTTTCCTAATAAATACTTACTTTTACCTCTAATTTTTATTCTCAAATGTGTGTACTTTTTCTTAAAGATAGTCATAAAGTCTGTAAGTTTCATACCCATGATACCTGCATATTGCTTTTATTTTCATGTTTCTTTGATAAAGCTGTTGTAGAATACCCTTTGAATTTCCCACTGTATACCCCATTTCCCATATCTCTGTATATATCAAAATAATATACATCCTTTAATTTTTATTCAAATGTTATAGTGTCATGACCTATCAAATCTCCAATCAGTAAATATCTCATCTGTATACCTATATATAAAATATCTTTTTTATCATAAATATCACTGTCATAATGCCATAAGTTATATGTTTTTAATAAGACAAAACCATATCTTTATTGTCTTTTGTTTCTTTAAAACCCATGCAACAACCAATAGTAGATGGAAAATCAAGGGTGGACGAATTTACAATTAGAATAGCAGTCATCATATGTACACTATTTATTAAGCATAGATATTGTGTTGGTAACTTGATACACAGTATACCATTTAATAATAACTCTACATAGCAATTATTACTATCTCCATTGTACACACCAGGAAAAAGGTGGCTCATGGGTAGATTATTTGCCTAGGGTCATTGTTATGAACTGAACTCTGTCACTTCTAAACCCATGTGTTGACTATATTTGGAGATAGGGCCTTTGAGGAGACAATGAACATTTAATGAGGTTGTGGGGTAGAGTTCTAACCTAACAGGACCAGTATCCTTATGAGAAGACACTGGAGATGTACATCTGCATACAAGGCCCTGTGAAGACAGCTGGGAGATGGCTATCAGCAAGTCAAGAAGAAAGCCCTCAGGAGAAACTAAGCCTGCTCAAAACACTGATCTTGCATTTCCAGGCTCTAGGACTATAAGAAATAAATTTCTGTTGTTTAAGCCACCAAGTTTATGTTATTTTGTTATGGCAACATTAGTAGACTGAAACAGTCACACAGCTAACACACTCTGGAAATACTGAAGTTAAATTGAACTGAGGCCGATTTGGTCTTTCTGCTCCAAGGTCATGCTGAACAAATGGTTCAACTATCTGCACAGAGATGATTCATACTAAATTTATAAAATATTCAAAATATCTGTGATTCCCAAGGACAAGAGTTTCCTTTCTTGCTAGTCAAAAGATAGCAACAGAATAAAATTCTAAATTATTTTATATTAACAAAAAGTCTTTGAAATGAGTTTGATATTTATGTCTAATGCCTGAGTTTAGAATTATTTCTTTGATGATTAAAATGGCAACACAGGAGAACACAATTAAGAATCATTGAATAGATACAGAATTGAGAAGAGAATATATGGTGGGTTTGATTTCATTTCCCTTTCTATGTAAAAGAAATCCAATATGCCATACATACTAGAAATAATAATGAATATATTTTACAAGTAATTGAATTACCTTGAGTTCCATTTATTAGAAGAATTTGTCTTAGAAATGAATTTTTGCTATTATGGTACATTATAAGTTTTCAGACAGCTCTAACAAGGTCAAGTTTATATTTACAAAGCATATTGTAGACACAGAGGATAGAAAGAAACTGTGGTTAAATATATTCTGCAACTAGAAATCAGAAAACAAAAATATTGAAAAAAAATAAGACCAACAAAATTTTTCCATATGATAATATATCAACACAAGTTTTTGTTTGTTATGATCCAACTATATTATTAAATTTATGGAAATTTGGGGACAAATAATTTTAAAATGTAATTAAATTTAGTTTAAAAAAAAAAGTTCACCTATTTCTCCCCTCCAACTCCACTGTTTCTGGGGCAGCTGCTAATCTCCTCTGAATCTATGAGTATTTTCCCCTTCAGATTCCACATATAAGAAAATAATACAGCATTTATTTCCCTGTCTGATTCATTTCACTTAATGAAATGCCTTTGAAGTTCATCCATTTTGTCTCAAATGGCAAGATTTTATTCCTTTAAATCTTTAATGACTGAATATTACATATATATTACATATATGGGAAATGTTCCACATATATGTACATGTATATATCACAATTTATTTCTTTACCTATTCATCCACTGTTTCCATATATTGGATATTGTAAATAATGCTGCAGTGAATATGAGAGCCCATATATATTTTCAAGCTAGTGTTTTCCTTCTCTTCAGATAAATGCCCAAAATTTAGAATTGCCGGATCATGTTATTGCTCTATTTTTAATTTTTCACAGAACCTCCATATCATTTACAATAGTACCTACACCAATTTACATCCTACCAACAGTGAACAAGGGTTCCCTTTTTTCCACATCTTCACCAGAACTTGTTATTTCTTGTCTTGTTGGCAACAGCCTTTCTGACAAATATGAGGTGATATCACATTATAGTTTTTATTTGCATTTCCCAAGCCTGGTGGGCTTCCGTCTATGGAGTCGCACAGAGTTGGACACGACTGAAGCGATTTAGCAGCAGTAGCAGCAGCATATGATTAACAATGTTGAGCATCTTTTCATGTACCTGTTAGCCATCTTTTGGAAAAAA
This sequence comes from Aepyceros melampus, assembly GCA_006408695.1. Lineage (NCBI taxonomy): Eukaryota > Metazoa > Chordata > Mammalia > Artiodactyla > Bovidae > Aepyceros > Aepyceros melampus. The sequence continues at coordinate 536,343 of SJXQ01001104.1, forward strand.
GTAAATATGTATGTCTTTTTGGAAAAAAATTTCTTCAGATCTTCTCACCACTTTTAATTAGGTTTTTCCTTTTTTGGCTATTGAGTTGTATGAGTTAGCTATGTTGGGTTGCCATTTCCTTCTCCAGGGAATCTTCTCAACCCAGGGCTCGAACCTACATCTCCTGAATTGGCAAGTGGATTGGCACTGCGCCACCTGGGAAGCCCTCTACATTTTTAATATTAACTCACGATTTGCAACATTTTCTCCCATGGCTTCCTTTGCTGTGCAGAAGTCCTTTAGTTTGATGTAGTTCTATTCTGTTTTTGTTTTTTTGTTTGCTTTTGTTATTTTTTTTTTACCTTTGGTGTCAGACTCAAAAAATCATTACCAAGACCTATATCAGAAACAAATTTGTAAATTAGTTAAATTTCTTGAATGTAAACTTTTCTATAATATTTTTAGACTAGAATTAGACTTAAAAGCATATTTACTTTGTTTTTCTGATTTCCAGGACCTAATATCTCAACCAGATGAAACTGGTTAACTACTGGTTAACTCATATTAAGCTAGGACATCTGGATTCAACTTCTACCCAGTCACCATCTTGTTCTGCGTGACTCTTTATGATCTTTTTACTCACCTATAAAATATAGATAAAAAGATTCGACTTGATTCTATTTCCCCCTCCAGTTTTATAATTTTATGGTTATAAAGGAATTATTCAATATTTGGTTTTCCAGTTCCACACTGTCTTTTCCTTGCTGAAGTGTCCTGAAAATCACATTTGAGATGGATGAATCACAGGATTGAAGAAGTCCAAATCTCTTCTCTGTGTCTGATAGAGAAATAAAGTTTTACTGGGCTAGTTCACTGAGATTTAAGGACATATTTGCTAACCCAGCAAAGCTAAGACTATTTAACAAAAATGTATTCCATAGTACGGCTTAAGTTTCCCCCCACCCCCACCTCCTCAAATTTATATGTTGAAGCCCTCACTCTCAATGTGACTGTTTTTGAAGATGTAGCTTTTAGGACCTAATAAAGATTAAATAAGGTCACATGGATAAGGTCCTAAAGCATTAGATTTGGTGGGTTTCTAAGCAGAGATAGAGATTCCTCTCTCTATCTCTCTCTCTCAGAGTGGATACCAAGGACAGGCTATTTGAACACAGAGTATGAGAGCAGTCATCTGTAAGTCAGGAGAAGAGCTCTCACCAGAATCCAGCAACTTTAGGCTGGCATATTGCTACACTCTTTTAAAATGGGCCTAGAGGATTCAAGCTTAATTCTGGTTCAGTCACCTGGATTTTCTATTTGGATTGACATGGTGCTTGACCACAGGATAATAACCACTTATCCAAGTACACTTCTTGTTGAGGCCCCCTTACAGTGCTTCATGTAGGCTAAAGTAAGAAAACAGTGATTTCTGTAAGCTTTAGAAAAGTGTCTTTGTCCCTCTTGCACCTGATCCTCCCAGAGAACAGATGCAAGTCGGGGATGCTTGCAAGAAAGGCAAAACTATGTCCACTAGACTGGGAAATGGGACACACTTATTTTATGGCAGTGGAGGGGCAACAGTGACACTGGGATCTGGGAACTGAGGAAAGAACATTAATAATTTTCATCTTTCAGAATTGAATTCTGCAGCTATTCACTCAAGCTATGCCTGACATTGCTCTCCCAAATTATTGCAAACACCTTAAATTAAACTGACTCTTGGGTCAGTCCAACCGACTCATGTTTGGTGACACTATGGACTATAGCCCCCCAGGCTCCTCTGTCCACAGGATTCTCAGGCAAGAATACTGGAGTGGGTTGCCATTTCCTCCTCCAGGGGATCTTCCTAACCCAGTGATCGAACCCACGTCTCCTTTGTCTCCTGCACTGGCAAGCAGATTCTTTTAACACTGAACCACCTGGAATTAGGTCTGCCATTCCCTGACAAATAGCTCTGACAAAAATTTGATTGCCATAACTCTTAGACTTCCTGAGAAATGTGTCACAAACAGCAGAGGACAGCCTCTGTATTTTCAATTGTCATGCAAAACACCTAAATACGTTCTACATCTCATGTTTCTATAACTGTTGGTCAGTCATTCCACAGCACAGACTAACACAACCTGGTTGATAACATGGATACCCACAAGTGGTTTCTTCAACAGCAAAGGCTAGACATAATTATTTAAACTGATTGAGAACCCTAAGGCTTACCAGAGAGCCAAGAAATTATATTGGAAGCATTGTCACATTGCACCCCTTGACTGACAGAGGTCCCACTTGTGCCAAACCCTAAATGACAAATTGAACAAATATGGTCCCACTTCACCAGTCAGAATAATTAGAGTAGTTTGCAGTGTGATGTACTCATGGGAAATTTCACAAGTCAAGAGACATAGAAACAAGGGGTAGATAATTATTGGGATCATTTCTCTATGGGCCTCTTGGTTTTCTGCAGATTTTATGAGCAAAAGACTGACTAGTGTTTCTTCCAGACTATTTTTTCACAGGTGTCTATATAGCAAACAACATTGCTGGCAGTCCTGGAAGATATGGTGTCTTCCTCTGAAGTAAACACAAGACAGGCTTATTGTCCATTATTAAAGTTTCATGTTCACTAAAGTCAGGGTTCCTTTTCTGTCATGCAATTCATTGCATGCACAGGCGTCACTTGGTCCTTTTGGTGCCATCATACAGGAATTGAGGTTTGGAAGTTTGCTTCAAAAAAAAAAAGCTTATCCTTTTTACTGCCATTGCAGTGTGAGTTTAATAATGCAATTAATCTGAACAGATAATTTTTCCTAATATGCATGGAAAATCCCTATAAATTTCAGAATGTCTTTTCAATGGGAAATTTACTTTTTTTAATGACTTTATATATCTTAGCTTTAAATGTAGTACTCCACGACTTGTGCATTTTATGGAAACATATTCTCCATACATCCCCCCAATCCACTGAAATCACTTATTCCAAGCAGATAGCTTTCATTACAAATATAGTCAGAAAGGAATTTGAATGTTCAGATGTATTGTCTATTTTCCTGATGAATATTCTGTTTTTGATGTATGCCCTTTGTTGCTCAATGTTCACTGGTCTTTATTTATTTATTATATGTACTTATCCTTACTTGTCAGTGTCTCATTATAGCCTCTTTTTAAACCTTTTTTTCACCTATTTGTCTTTTTTTTTTTTAAGAAAGATTATGTTAACTAGGAATTCTTTGAGAAATAGAATCCTATTTTAAAATTCTTCACTTACTGACTTGTGTAAATTCTCTTGTGATATATGTTCTTCGGTCTTTGTTTCAAACTGATGTTTGCTGAATGCAGCTTAAAAAGGCCAAATTCATTATATGGCCTGTCATTGAGCTGAGATGATTATTTACTGAAGACCAGTGGGGGAGTCTGAGAATGAACTAGAGGAAACTTGGAGCTTTGATTCAAGTTAGACACTATCGGGATTAGTGTCTTATTAAATCTGTTATTTCCTTTTACCTGGGATTGTATCTCTTTAGGTTTTCCTCATTCAAAATGTTCCTGAGCATAGAGATTCATACTGAGTCAAGTCAGACAGGAAAAAACAAATACCTGATATCACTTATATGTGGAATCTAAAAAAGGTACAAATGAACTTATCTACAAAACAGAAATAGAATTACACATGTAGAAAACAAACTTACTGTTACCAGGTAACAGTAAGGGGAATGGAGGGATAATTGGGAGATTGGGTTCAACATATACACACTACTATGCATAAAATTGATAACTAATAAGGACCTATTTATAGCACAGGGAACCCCACTCAATACTCTGTAATGGCCTTTATGGGAAAAGTACCTTAAATAGATATGTATATGGGGCTTCCCTGTTAGCTTAGTTGGTAAAGAATCCACTTGCAATGCAGGAGATCCCGGTTCAAGTCCTCGGTCAGAAAGATTCACTTCTGAAGAAGGGATAGGCTTCTTCATTGGAGTGGGCTTCAGTGGGCTTCTTCACTCCAGTATTCTTGGGCTTCCCTGGTGGCTCAGCTGGTAAAGAATCCACCTGCAATGCAGGAGGTCTGGGTTTGATCCTTGGGTTGGGAAGATCCCTTGGAGAAGGTAAACACTACCCACTCCAGTATTCTGGTCTGGAGAATTCCATGGACTGTACAGTCTATGGAGTCACAAAGAGTTGACTGAGCAACTTTCACTCATATGTATATGTATAACTGATTTATTTTTGCTGTACAGCAGAAACTAACACAACATTGTAAATCAACTATATTTCAATAAAAGTGCAAAAAAAAAAAAAGAGTCTCTGTTTTTTTAATCACCGCTCTAGCAGGGACTGACCTTCACTCTGCTTTCCTCCCTCACTGACTCCAGGGGTCTCCTTCATCATTACATTCATTTCAGTTTCACCACACTGTCCATTGCCAGGCCATGGCCTGGATCTCTTGCTCCACTGGCTCTTGGAGAAACTTAAAAGTTCGCCAGAGCTCTGTTGACTCTTTTTTTTTTTTTTTTAATTAATTTTTATTTTTTAGTTTGTTTTGCTTTACAATACTGTATTCGTTTTGTTACACATTGACATGAATTAGCCATGAGTGTACATGAACTCCCAATCCCGACCCCCTCCTCCACCCTCCCGCCCCACACCCTCTCTCTGGATTATCCCCGTGCATCAGTCCCTATCATCCTGCATCCTGCATCAAACCTGGACTGGCAATTCATTTCGCTTATGATATCACACATGTTACATTGCCACTCTGCCAACCCATCCCACCCTCTCCCTCTCCCACAGAGTCCAAAAGGCCATTCTATACAACTGTGTCTCTTTTGCTGTCTTACGTACAGGTTTATCATTACCATCATTCTAAATTCCATATATATGTGTAAGTATACTGTATTGATGTTTTTCTTTCTGGCTTACTTCACTCTGTATAATCGGCTCCAGCGTCATCCACCTCATTAAAACTGATTCCCCACACCCTCTCTCTGGGTTATCCCTTTGTGTCCTTCCCAGCCTTACTTCAAACATTACCATATTTGCAGTGGGCTTTTATAGTTTGTTTGATAGCTATAGCTACTTTTTTGTTTCACTGAGGAGAGTTTATCTCCTTTTTTTGGAAGTAGGCTTTATAAAAATAGAGGACTAAAAGTGTTATTACATAATCATCTTTAATCAGAGAGTTTTAGAAGGAAATTTTTATCACTTTTGGGAGGTTGAGAAAATGAGTAATGTTTAAAGTCACGTAGACATTTAGAGCTAAAAATCAGTATCTTCAGATAAGTCTCTACCAAATAATATCATTAACCACTGGGAAAAAAAGACTACTCTGCCAATTTTGTAAGGGTTGAGAAGAGATTATTTCAATTATAACGTTGTCCTACCATTGTCAAACTTTCCTAAAATGGTAGAGCCAAAGAATAACCTTAAAAGAGGAGAGGTAGTAGAAATCCCCAGCATGCTACGAGTATCTACTAATAAAAATATGTGAATGTTTTTTCTACTATTGATTTCATCTATTTTGTTCACTGCATAATTTATACTCTAGACCTGGTTGTTTTCTTCTCTCAGAGAGTAATGTCCAGTGAGTACTAAAGGACAATTTGGACAATATTTTGTAAGTGCTGGAGGTTCCTGATATCATCTATTCCTGATTTTAGGACTTCTCATGTGTATTGTGCTCTTTATGTGTAGAATTCTGTGATCAAAAAATAAAAAAAGTACTGAAAGTTATTTTCATGGTACGGACACAAGGGAGAGATAATAATGCTCTGATACATCCTTGCTGTATTAAGCAGTATTTCACACAAAGAGTTATTATAGATTTCATTAATTTTTATAACTAAAAGAAAGGAAAACCAAGGTGTTAATAATGTGGAAAAACTTGGAGATAAAAAATTACATAGCTTCATATGATCAATTGTATTAGCAACGAAAGCAAAACAACTATTAATTTTCTGCTGACATACCAAGCTTCTGTCAATGTGCATTGTGAGTCTGTTTACACCTTGCCAGATGGCTCCTCAGGCAGTAAACATAGGGAAAACATATTTATAAAGGAGTTTAGCTTGCAAAACAAAGCAAAACAAATATATATCAAGAAATTTATGCTTTTTGGTAATGGAGTTGTCACTCTTGGCAATAAATATCAAGGGAAGTTCTAGTTAGAATCAAAACTTGAAATTAAATGAGCATTGAAATCCCAGTCCATGGTTAAAAAATTAACCCATATAAATGAAAGTCATCTCTGTAGGCTTCTGATTGATAGTTCACCTTATGACCAAGACATAAATTCCTATTCCCTATGGTTATCTTTAATTTCAAGAATCTAGAGTTATAATAATGCATATACCTAATCCTGCCATTTCACACACAGCAACAGTGAGACCTGAAAAAAACAGCAAGAGACAACACAGAAAATAACTTTATTACCATAATACCTGAGACTGCAAGCCAAGTGGCCAAAGAGTCTTCCTCAGTCCCCTTATTCCTGTTGCTCTCCTCTCTGGCGCCTCTTCCAAATAAATTATCTTGCTTTGTCAGCATGTGTGTCTCCTCAGACAAATTTATTTCCAAGTGTTAGGCAAGAGCCCATTCTTGGATCCTAGAAGGGGGTTCTTCTTTCTGCAACAACTTTAGGCCAGGATCATTCCAAACAGGAGGGATTTCTACAGATGGCATTCTAGGAGACCTATCAGAATATCTTCCAATCTATTATGTTGCATCCATCCACTCTCCTCCCACTCCTATCCCCCCTCCTTTATCTACTCTCTTACTGAGTTGCTTAATAGAAGGAAGAGTATGAGATTCAGTAAAAACAAACAAAAAAAAAAAAAGCTAAAGTTAGTTGCTCAGTCATGTCCGATTCTTTGCAATCCCATGAACTGTAGGCTGCCAGGCTTCTCTGTCCATGGAATTCTCCAGGCAAGAGTACTGGAGTAGGTTGCCAATTCCTTCTCCAGGGGATCTTCCTGACTCAGGGAATGAACAAGGCTCAAACCTAGACTGTCACTATGATGACAAACAAATCATTTCATCATTTTCTCTCCATTTCTCCCTTTGTGACATGGAAAAATATGTACAGCTGTGATTGCTTATAGGTAATAACAGAAGTGAGGGATAGGAAAATCTTTTGTGTTACTTAAGAGAAAGAGGTTATATGAACACCTAGTATTGTATAATCATGTTTACAACCAGAACAGAAGTCAGGATTGAAATCTTGGTTCAGTCCCACAGATCACAGCACATAACAGGAGGAATGAAAACTGTTCTCTAAAAGGTGATTAAAGACTGCTCAACTGACATCAGGTATCCATGCTCAGGGTCAGAAATTTCTGAGAAGTGCAAAAATTTTTAGAACTCATTTTCTCCCCAGTATTTCATTTAGTTTCTGTTACAAATTTGAAAAATATCATAGGTTAAGGAAAAGTACATAGTATAGAAATATCCAGGAAACATAATAGAAGCTATGATGTAGACAGAGACAAAAACAATGCATAGGGATAAAATTAATAACATTTAGTACCATTTCTGAGGTTATTGATATTTCTCCCAGCAATCTTGATTCCAGCTTGTGCTTCATCCAGCCCAGAGTTTCTCATGATGTAGTCTGCATAGAAGTTAAATAAGCAGGATGACAATATACAGCCTTGACACACTCCTTTCCTGATTTCGAACCGTCTGTTGTTCCATGTCCAGTTCTAACTGTTGATTCCTGACCTGCATATTGGTTTCTCAAGAGGCACGTCAGGTGGTCTGGTATTGCCATCTCTTTCAGAATTTTCCACAGTTTATTGTGATCCACACAGTCAAAGGCTTTGGCATAGTCAATAAAGCAGAAATGGATATTTTTCTGGAACTCTCTTGCTTTTTCCATGATCTAGCAGATGTTGGCAATTTGATCTCTGATTTCTCTGCCTTTTCTAAAACCAACTTGAACATCTGGAAGTTCACGGTTCATGTGTTGCTGAAGCCTGGCTTGGAGAATTTTGAGCATTACTTGACTAGTGTGTGAGATGAGTGCAATTGTGCAGTAGTTTGAGCATTCTTTGGCATTGCCTTTCTTTGGGATTGGAATGAAAACTAAACTGAACTGAGTACCATTTCTGAAATCTCAAAGTCAGGTCTAGTTATCATTTCACAACCAGTGCAAAGAGTATAAAAATCAACTTAAAAAAATATTAATGCTTAGAAAACCTAAGGTAATGAACCAGTTCCCCCAATAAACCAAAAAAGATTTAATAGTTTAGCTACTCCAATACTTCTACAAGTGCTTCATGTAAATTAGTACACCTGTGATAATATTTCCCAACCTAGAAATAATATTTTTGAAACAGTCAACACAGCAATAAAAACATCATTGTGTCAATCAGCACCATAGGGAAAATTTATCCCTTCTAACCAAAGATAAGTTACATTACAGTGTTGATAGGGAATTCAGAGTCCACTCTCATGACCTGTACAAAAACAATTAATGCCAAAAGCCCAAGTATGTTTTAAATATATAATTATCATTTTGTACCATGTAGTTTCTATAGTATTCTGGAAGGAATATATATGTGTATGCATGCATGTGAGAGCAGGCATCCACATGAATGTGTGTATCCCTCACTTCTAACTAGTTATGAACACTAAAACATACAAAAAATTGTTTCTATACTAAGCACTCGACCTATAGAAAGAGATTGGCCTTAGCCACATATTGTTGCCCAAGCTGCATTTTTTTCTCATTGGAAAGTATGTCAGGCTATTCATTTGTCTCTCCAGAGTACTTCAGAAAATGAGGATAACCAGTGAGGCAGTTAGGAGGACTAAGTAATTAATAAGGAATGGATCAGCCATTCCCAGAAACAACTGTGCAGGACTGCTTCCAGTCACATCAGCAAACAGACTCATAATGCAGGTAGAGACACCTGTTCTTCCTAACAGCATCACTTCAGATGCACCAGGGTACCTGTTAGCTGCCAGAGACACTCATATTGATGATAATTTTAAACAAGCTGAATAAAATATCCATGAAAAGAAGCCCAGCAAGGCTACCATACAGAGCACTGCATTTTGTTACCTGCTTTCTGAGTATTCTTGGACTATGATCCAGTCAAAACCTTCATTTGCTTCCTAGAGGAGGAAAACAACACCTTGGCTATCTCAATTCTGAAAGCAATCAGGAGCTCTGAGGAAAGACGGTGGTGCTCATGTTCTGTTCTCACCTCATCTCAGTTCCCTTGTTTAACATGACCCCCTGTCAGCCTGGCAGGGTGCCCTCTACCACTGTTAAGTCTGTGTGCCTGCCTCATAATGAGGCCACACAACACCAAAACATCAATTTGGAACAGAGAAAGGTTTTTTGCAGGGCCATGCAAGATGAGTGGCTCAGTTCTTAAAACCACCCAACTCCCCAAAAGCTTTCAACAAAGCCCTTTTCTTGGAAAGGTGAGGGAGGGGCATGGTTAGTTGTTGCAAACTTTTTGGTGTCAGAGCCTTTGTTCTTGAGGTAAGATACTGATGTTCCTGTAAATCTCTGTCAGGCAAATGTTCTCTGTTCTGACAAGAAAAGGAAAGGTCTCAAGGCACAACTGTCACCCTCTGTGGTCCAGGTCCTAGCTAAAGAGGAGGCAGATCTCAGCTGGCGGCTCCCTCAGGCCAAGTCCCCAGACCCTGCCCAACTGTCTTCACTGAGGGACCCGGGTGCCAGGACCCAGCTGGCCCTCAGGCTCCTCAAGCACCCAAATGGCAAGCAAGAGGCCCCAGAGGATGCATCCCAGGCAGACTACTGCTGCCGCCCTTAGGTCACAGAGGCAGGCATGGTGGGGGGAGGTTCACTTCCACCTCAAGGCCTGGGCCAGACCATAGTGAAGGCTCTGGATCCTGTAAGACACAAGCCCCAGCCTGTTCCCAGGGTCCCCCAAGCTCACCACTGGCCTGAGGCCAGGTGAATTAGAGACTGAAAGGAAGGTGCCCGGGATCCACCTCTTACTTCACTCTGCCTGAAGACAACCACCACTCCACCAACTTTTGGCCTAATGGCCCACTAATGGTCACTCAGCAACAGGTGCTCACTTGGGGGAGAGACCCACTCTGGCACCAACCAATGGCTGAGTGAGGACAGTTAACGGGCTTGCGTAACTGTTGCCTAGTAATGGGGTATGGGTTACTGGCTTGCAGCATTGGCCGAGTTATGGCAGAAAGTGAAGAGGAACTAAAAAGACTCTTGACAAAAGTGTAAAAGGAGAGTGAAAAAGTTGGCTTAAAGCTCAACATTCAGAAAACGAAGATCATGGCATCTGGTCCCATCACTTCATGACAAATAGATGGGGAAATAGTGGAAACAATGTCAGACTTTTTATTTTGGGGGGCTCCCAAATCACTGCAGATGGTGACTGCAGCCATGAAATTAAAAGATGCTTACTCCTTGGAATGAGGGTTATGACCAACATAAATAGCATATTCAAAAACAGAGACATTATTTTGCCAACAAAGATCCATCTAGTCAAGGCTATGGTTTTTTCAGTAGTCATGTATGGATGTGAGAGTTGGACTGTGAAGAAAGCTGAGAGCTGAAGAATTGATGCTTTTGAACTGTGGTGTTGGAGAAGACTCTTGAGAGTCCCTTGGACTGCAAGGAGATCCAACCAGTCCATTCTGAAGATCAGCCCTGGGATTTCTTTAAAAGGAATGATGCTAAAGCTGAAACTCAGTAATTTGGCCACCTCATGGGAAGAGTTGGCTCATTGGAAGAGACTCTATGCTAGGAGGGATTGGGGGCAGGAGGAGAAGGGAACGACAGATGAGATGGCTGGATGATATCACTGACTCAATGGACGTGAGTTTGAGTGAACTCCGGGAGTTGGTGTTGGACAGGGAGGCCTGGCGTGCTGCAATTCATGGGGTTGCAAAGACTCAGACATGACTGAGTGACTGAACTGAACTGAACTGAGGGTCATGGCCAGCCAGGAATTATTACAATACGAGTTTGCTGCTAAGTTTCTTTCTGTCCATTTCCTGGTCTAGTCTGTGTGTCTCCCACTTTCCCTGACCAGCACCACTTCTCTGCATTTTTGATACAGCCTGGCAAAAAGAAAAACATTGAAGATGTCAATGAGTTGTTTTCAAACTGTAGATTTGAACCAAAGAGTGCTATGTCCTCATAGATATATGAGTTTTGTGTTCTATAGCAACAAAGGGAAAGCAAGGTTCTATTTAGCGTCTGTGCTAGATTGTGAGTCATTCTAGAGACTGAGACCTATGAATTCCTTTTTAAATTGTATCTATAGTCTGGATTATATAAAAAAAAATTCAATCTGATGGTAGTGTGTGAATAAGGATGTTATGCATGCACTAGAGAAGGAAATGGCAACTCATTCCAGTGTTCTTGCCTGGAGAATCCCAGGGACAGGGAAGCCTGGTGGGCTGCCATCTCTGGGGTAGCACAAAGTCAGACACGACTGAAATGATGCAGCAGCAGCAGCAGCAGCAGGTTTATACAAGCAGTTTATGCAAGAATAAAAAGGGGGACAAGATGATGGCTAAGGATATGGCAGGGTGTCAAATATACACAGTGCCAAATGTCTTCAGATTTATACATTCTTTCAGGCAGAGACAGATGTATATGAATTTCTTAGGGGATTCAGAACACTTGAAGTTAAATGTTGTGTAAGGAGGTTATTTCCAATGACCAAAGCATCAGCGATAACTCTCAAGAGAAAGTATTAAAGAAATATGTTCTTAAAATATATGTTCTGTTCCACGCTGTTCAGGTGTCACATGTCTCTTAAAGTGCTGTTTGTCCAACTAAGCAAGTTTTGTTACTGCTGTCATTTAACAGCCTATTTTCCTGGGCTGGGAAGGTTATAATTGTTATTTTATGCTATATTATTTGGTTTGTTAGGGTTTGATTTTTTTCTGCTGCTGTTTCTTTTAAACAATTTTGAACTACTGCTAGTTGATTGTACTTGTGTCTTGAGGGTATTTTTACAAACAGCACAGAGAACTGAAAAATAAATGAGATTTGCATATTTGTAAGGTCTTTGAAGTGAGAGGTTGTAAAGATTATAGATATTATCTTTCTACATTTATAAGAGAGTCTACAAGTAAGAAGCATTTTCCCCAATCACCAGAAAATTCTTTAAAAAATTATAAAAAAGCAGGGTTGTAAATAGCTAGCCTTTATGTTTAAGGGTAAAAAGCAAGAATGCCACTGATTTTAAAAGGTAGAGACAGATATCTGTTTGTATTTAATAATTCATAACATTTTTAACTCAAAAGACTGAGAGGGAAAGGGATTTCCAAAAATTTGATTTGACATATTTATTTTCATAAATAATAACAATAATAAATGAAAGCTTCTCAGAAATCAAATTACTCTTTCCCAAAGTAGACTACAGAAGTTCCTAAAATCATGATCTTTTGGACATGTGATAAATTGTGAAAATCAGTACTTTAGGAACTTCAGAAAAACACCATTTATAGTTGTTGAAAATCAATTTTATCCTTTATGTCTTTGGTAAAGAAATATTCCTCATGCTAGAGAACTGGGCATTCCAATTCTATTTTTCTCCTTCTACTTGTCATTTTCATTAAAGCCAAGACAAGGCACACATGGCCCGTTGCTTAATGGAAGTGGTAAAAGAGTTAATATCTTAAAAAAAAAAACACACAAGAAAAGATGCTGAACATCCCTTATTATCAGATAAATGCAAATCAGAACCATAATGAGGTACCGTCTCATGCTCATCTGAATGGCTGCCATCAAAAAGTCTACAAACAATAAATGCTGGAGAGGGTGTGGAAAAAGGGAATCCTCTTACACTGTTGGTGGGAATGCAAACTAGTACAGCCACTATGGAGAACAATGAGGAGATTCCTAAAAAAAAAAAAAAAAAAAAAAAACTGGAAATATAACTGCCATAAAGTGAAAGTGAAAGTCACTCAGTCATGTCCAACTCTTTGCGAACCCATGAACTATATAGTCCATGGAATTCTCCAGGCCAGAACTCTGGAGTGGACAGCCTTTCCTATCTCTAGGGGATCTCCCCAACCCAGGGATCGAACCCAGGTCTCCCACAGTGCAGATGAATTCTTTACCAGTTGAGCCACAGGGAAGCCCAAGAATACTGGAATGGGTAGCCTATCCCTTCTCCAGTGGATCTTCCCAACTCAGGATCAAACTGGGGTCTCCAGCACTGTAGGTGGATTCTTTACCAGCTAAGCTATAAGAAAAGTCCCTGATAGCTCTATAATCCCTTAGAACTGCCATACAACCCAGCAATCCCACCGCTGGACATACACACCAAGAAAACCAGAATTGAAAAAGACACATGTACTCCAATGTTCTTTGCAGCACTGCTTACAATAACTGGGACACGGAAGCAACCTGGATGTCCACTGGCAGATAAATGGATAAGAAAGTTGTGGTACATATACACAATAGAATGTTACTCAGCTATAAAAAAAAAAGAACACATTTGAGTCAGTTCTACTGAGGTGGATGAAACTGGAACCTATTATACAGAGGGAAGTAAGTCAGAAAGAAAAATACCAATACAGTATATTAATGCATATATATGGAATTTAGAAAGATGGTAATGACAACCCTATATGCAAGACAGCAAAAGAGTAAAGAACAGACTTTTAGACTCTGTGGGAGAAGGTGAGGGTGGGATGATTTGAGAGAATAGCATTGAAACATGTACATTACAATATGTGAAATAGATTGCCAGTCCAGGTTCAATGCATGAGACAGGGTGCTCAGGGCCGAAGCACTGGGATGACCCTGAGGGATGGGATGGGGAGGGAGGTGGGAGGGGTGGTATAACCCAGGTCTCCCACAGTGCAGATGAATTCTTTACCAGTTGAGCCACAGGGAAGCCCAAGAATACTGGAATGGGTAGCCTATCCCTTCTCCAGTGGATCTTCCCAACTCAGGATCAAACTGGGGTCTCCAGCACTGTAGGTGGATTCTTTACCAGCTAAGCTATAAGAAAAGTCCCTGATAGCTCTATAATCCCTTAGAACTGCCATACAACCCAGCAATCCCACCGCTGGACATACACACCAAGAAAACCAGAATTGAAAAAGACACATGTACTCCAATGTTCTTTGCAGCACTGCTTACAATAACTGGGACACGGAAGCAACCTGGATGTCCACTGGCAGATAAATGGATAAGAAAGTTGTGGTACATATACACAATAGAATGTTACTCAGCTATAAAAAAAAAAGAACACATTTGAGTCAGTTCTACTGAGGTGGATGAAACTGGAACCTATTATACAGAGGGAAGTAAGTCAGAAAGAAAAATACCAATACAGTATATTAATGCATATATATGGAATTTAGAAAGATGGTAATGACAACCCTATATGCAAGACAGCAAAAGAGTAAAGAACAACTTTTAGACTCTGTGGGAGAAGGTGAGGGTGGGATGATTTGAGAGAATAGCATTGAAACATGTACATTACAATATGTGAAATAGATTGCCAGTCCAGGTTCAATGCATGAGACAGGGTGCTCAGGGCCGAAGCACTGGGATGACCCTGAGGGATGGGATGGGGAGGGAGGTGGGAGGGGTGGTACAGGATGGGGAACACATGTACACCCATGGCTGATTCATGTCAACGTATGGCAAAAACCACTACAATATTGTAAAGTAATTAGCTTCCAATTAAAACAAATAAATTAATTTTAAAAATAATAAAATAAAATATTAAAAAAATATATTTATAGCTGAGTAATACTCCATTGTGTATATCTACCACAGCTTTCTTATCCATTCATCTGCTGATGGACATCTAGGTTGCTTCCATGTCCTGGCTATTATAAACAGTGCTGCAATGAACATTGGGGTACACGTGTCTCTTTCAATTCTGGTTTCCTTGGTGTGTATGCCCAGCAGTGGGATCGCTGGATCATAAGGCAGTTCTATTTGCAATTTATTAAGGAATCTCCACACTGTTCTCCATAGTGGCTGTACTAATTTGCATTCCCACCAACAGTGTAAGAGGGTTCCCTTTTCTCCACACCCTCTCCAGCTGGAGCCGATTATGCAGAGTGAAGTAAGCCAGAAAGAAAAACACCAATACAGTATACTTTCACATATATATGGAATTTAGAATGATGGTAATGATAAACCTGTACGCAAGACAGCAAAAGAGACACAGATGTACAGAACGGCCTTTTGGACTCTGTAGGAGAGGGAGAGGGTGGGATGGGTTGGCAGAGTGGCAGTGTAACATGTATGATATCATAAGTGAAATGAATCGCCAGTCCAGGTTTGATGCAGGATGCAGGATGCTTGGGACTGATGCACGGGGATAATCCAGAGACAGGGTGTGGGGCAGGAGGGAGTCGGGAATGGGAGTTCATGTACACTCATGGCTGATTCATGTTGATGTGTAGCAAAACGAATACAGATTATAAAGCAAAACAAACTAAAAAAATAAAAATTAAATAAAAAATATATTTATATAAATTTACACATTGATGGTTAAAGATACAAATTCAAACATATATAACAAGCAAATCATAAAAGCATGTAACATTTTCAACAAAAATATATTATCAAAATCCATAATTGGAAAATCAACATGAAAAATAACTGTATGCATTATAAATAAAACAGATTCACCTCATGAGTTTTACCCATCCTTTTGCTATGCATTTGGGACATCTCTTAGATTAATACTAATGTGAGGTAATGCATGTGGTGTTGACATCTGATGATGGAAATACTTGGGAATATTGTGTGACTAGTTCAATCTGACTATGGAGGCTAGCATGAAGCACCTGGTATAGTCAGCATTTAATATTTATTTATATGCCCATGACTTCTAACATCATGTAGAGAAGTGCATCAGATATTAAGTGAATTTTGTTTGCTAATCTTGTCTTGATCAACAGAACGTCTATGGGTAAGTCATTAACCATACCGAGTCTATAGGTGCTCTCTGATCTTTCCAGCTCTAATACTTACTTACTTCAATTTTGATAGATTGTGATAGTTACCACTGTGCATTTAAAATAACTCAGAAACTTACAGTAGAAATAATTTTTAACTTATTGAAATATACCAAAAATTAGATGTGTCAAAATTAAATCCAAATTAGTATCATGCTTTAACCTACCAATGATGAGTTCTTCTGAATTAAAAACCAACACAAAGAATCAGTCAGTCATATTCTACTGAACTTCAGAACAGAGGATGATGTATTAATTTTGAAAAAAGTACAAAAGGTAACATGAGAAGTGGTGAGTTTTGGTTTTGGGCAAGTCACTTTAACATCTCCAAACTTCATACCTTAAAAATGGGGATAATACACTTACCTCAGAGTACTATCCTGGGGGTTAAATGAGAAATGTATAGAATGATGATTATTAAACTACAGATATTTTTACAAACGTAAGATAATATTATGCATTGCTGCTGCTACTGCTGCCCTTCAGTTGTGTCCGACTCTGTGCGACCCCATAGACGGCAGCCCACTCCATTAGGAGCACAGGCTCCTCCATCCCTGGAATTCTCCAGGCAAGAACGCTGGAGTGGGTTGCCATTTCCTTCTCCAATGCACGAAAGTGAAAGTTGAAGTCGCTCAGTCGTGCCCAACTCTTAGCGACCCCATGGATTGCAGCCTACCAGGCTCCTCCATCCATGGGATTTTCCAGGCAAGAGTACTGGAGTGGGTTGCCATTGCCTTCTCCGAATATTATGCATTAGCTATATTATATATCAGTTTTTACATCCTGGGGCTTCCCTTGTGGCTCAGCTGGTAAAGAATACACCTGCAATGCGGGAGAGCTGAGTTTGATTCCTGGGTTGGGAAGATCCCCTGGAGAAGGGAAAGGCTACCCACTCTATTATTCTGTTCTGGAGAATTCCATGGACTGTATAGTCCATGGGGTCACAAAGAATCAGATATGACTGAGCGACTTTCACTCACTTTGTACATCTTTATGAGCAATAATATCTGAGGGTCTCCAGATAACTTCATCAAAACTGAAATTATGTTTTGAAATTTATAATACAAAATTTCAGATTAAAACTGTCATCAATTCAAAACACCCAGATAGTTTGGAAGGCTCACATGGGACAAATTCCCTCTCTGAAGCTTAACAATATACTAGCTTCTAATAGTGTGGATTTTTAAATAATTTATGTCTTTGAGAGAGCTCATTATATAAGAAATACTTCATCATCTTCCAAATTTGTCCCTATTTCGTTACTTGATTTTATTACTATATTTTATTATTTGGTTTTGATTTTACCTTATATATGGTACAACTATTTAAAATAATGCACTGAGTTAGATGCTACAATGGCAGCAATGTAACAGAAAATAGGAAGATAAAGATATAGCATAGTCAATAGCCTCTACAGACTTTATTTTCAGGGGAAAGATAGATATTCCAAATCAAGCAAATGAAGTAAATGGATTTTAGAGAAAATGTTGAGTACAGTTCAATACAGAAATAACTGAACTCAAAATTTCAAGTCAGAAAATGTTATCTTGTCACCTCATTTAAACTTGGGGCATGTTAGCAAGATTCAGGACAGGCTGGCCCTCTTAAGCTAGGAGGTTTGAGCACAAGATGAACAGAGGCTATTATGCCAGGACTTGAATGGCTGTAAGATAAGGCAGAACAGGAACATTAGCTGTGGAAATTTGAATTGTTAGAATAGGAACTCCAGGTAACTAAAAGGGCTAATGAGTAGAGACATAGTGTTCAAGTAGGAAATACAGACAGGTTTGGGAAGTAAATGCATCAGTAACAAGTATGAGGTTATGGAACAAAGTCGCAGAAATTCAATAAATGGTCAAAATAAAAGTTAAAAAAAAGTCCAAGGATTTTGGGTTAAAAAATAAGAGGTTAGAATATATTAATTAATTAGTTCTTTATCCATTAAACATTTACAGATAATCCAATAAACCAAAACTTGAGGAAACATGGATAAAAATAAACAAGTCTTACTACAGAAGAATTTATTCTATAAATGTTTATTGAAATGTATTCCCAGGGCTGTGGTGCCCATGTGTTAGACTAAATGGTAGGCATGATATTTACCCATTGGAGCTTATATCTTAATGGCAGCAAACAAATAAATGTAAATAAGATGGAGAAAAACATAATTCAAAAAGACACATGCACCCCAACGTTCAGTGCAGCTCTGTTTACAATAGTCAGGACATGGGAGCAACTTAAATGCCCATCAATGGAGGAATGACTAAAGATGTGGTATATATATACCACGGAATATTGCTCAGTCATAAAAAGAATAAAATAATGCCATTTGCAACAACGTGGATGGACCTAGAGATTGTTGTACTGAATGAAGTAAGTCAGACACAGAAAGACAAACATCATAGGATATCGCTGAGATGTAGAATCTAAAAAAAATGATACAATAAACATTTTTTAGAAAACAGAAGTAGAACGACAGATGTAGAAAACAAACTTACAGTTACCAGGGGATAAGGGTGAAGATAAACCGAGAGAGTGGGGCTGATATATACTTGTTGTGATTTCGTCGCTAAATCATGTGACCCCATGGACTGTAGGCTGCCAGGCTCCTTTGTCTATTGGATTTCCCAGGCAAGAATACTGGAGTGAGTTGTCATTTCCTTCTCGAGGGGATCTTACAACATTGTAATTCAACTATACTCCTATAAAAATTTATTTAAAAAAAAAATATGTGAACCACCACAAGAAGCAGGACCATTTAGTAGATCTTAGAGAAAATAAAATGCAGGCATTTGTCAGATATATGCAAACTACAAATATACCTTCAATACACTTGGTGGATGAGTTTCCCAGGTGACTCAGTGGTAAAGAACCCACCTGCCAATGCAGGAGATGCTGTTTTGATCCCTGGGTTGGGAAGATCCCCTGGAGAAGAAAATGGCAACCCACTCCAAGTATTCTTGCTTGGAGAATCCCATGCACAGAGGAGCCTGGTGAGCTATACAGTCCAGGGAGCCACAAAGAGTTGGACACAAGTGAGCAACTAAACAACTACAGCAACACACCTGGTGGATGGTGTGAAAGTGTTAGTAGCTCAGTCGTGTTTGACTCTTTGTGACTGCATCCGTAGCCTGCCAGGCTCCCCTGTCCAGGGAACTCTCCAGGCAAGAATACTGGAGTGGGTTGCCATTCCTTTCTCTGGGGGATCTTCCCGACCCAGGGATCAAACCCAGATCCCCTGCACTGCATGCAGATTCTTTACCAGCTGAGCCCCCAGGGAAGCCCTGGTGCAAAGCCTGACCTCAATATATATTTATTGAATAATGAAATAAATAATTATTAATGCATGAAACAATATACACAGGTGGAATGATAATGAAAAGGGTTAGAAAAGAAGGGGTATATCTACATATATTTCAGCAAATATCATGAATACAGTGAACAAAAATTCAAGATTTTCTGAAATAGCTTGTCCTGTAGTTCCCCAAAGATTCTCCTGCTTGCCAGGCACATATTGATGATTTGCTTTAAAATTTTGATCCTTTAAGCATAGTGAGAAGAAAAGTGAGGTTTGATGCCAAGGCAAGCTTCTGAGGCAGAACTCCTCTGAAGCAGGGCCCGTTTGGTCTCAGAAGACTGGTGTGAGCTTGTAGTTGGAGACACGTGGGGGTCCTTGAGGATCAGAAGGCAGGGGTCAGTGAGGTTATAGCTAAAGGATTCATTGCTGGCTCGTCAGCTACCTAACTCCTCCTTCTCCACCCCACCCCCCAATGATTACACCTCTAATACTAGTAGGTTGTCTGGGAGTTTAAACACGGAACTACTGCAAAAATGACTTTTCAATTCTCTCTCCACTATTCAATGCATAAAATAATGACCCAGAAAAATGAGCTTAGTACCTTCAGTAACATCCATCAAGAAGAGCCCAAGGCTTTACCCAGAATTCTTTACAATTTCTTGCACCATTTGTTCATAGTTTAATTAGATTAGCAAGCAAATTATTGTCAATTACACAGTTTCTGACAAAAGTAATCGCATACATAGACACTATCTTGAAATGAGTTGTTTCTGCAATAGATAATTTTCTTTCTCCCCCAACTCACTCCTACAGTATTTTCAAAATTAAAATCCCACACACTAAGCTGCACCACGGTAATGCATCAAATGTCATTTCCTGCTTCTTCTCACATTTAATTTAATTTTTAATGTCTACAGTTGAAATTACTCTGTAAATTTATAATATTACAGAAATTAATGTTTTTGCCTGGATCTGTGATCTACAATAGTGGAGAAAGGAATTCTAAACAATATTTGATTAAAATATTAGAGATCTTGATCTTCTGAATAACCTCAAGACATTTATCCCACAGTTATAAAAAATAAAAATCTGTTATTACAATGGGAGCCTATTTTGGTTTATCTTAATATCTCATAAACATTGGAATATTTAGCGATCAGAAGTATGTGCATGTGTGCTAAGTCGCTTCAGTCATTCTGAATCTTTGCAACCCTATGGACCACTACCTGCCAGGCTTCTCTGTCCATGGGATTCTCGAGGCAAGAATATGAAGTGGGTTGCCATGCCCGCCTCCAGGAGATCTTCCTGACCCAGGGATCGAACCCACGTCTCTTGGGTCTCCTGCATTAACAGGTGGGTTTTTTACCATTAGTGCCAATTGAGAAACCCCAGTTAGAAGTACAGCTTAACATAAAGACTAGCCATAACAAACTTGGGGAAAAAAAATCTATTAACAGTTGTAAGTATGCTTTTCATTTACTCTTAGACCAAGTCAGTAATTAGAATATACACAGAATTGAGAATTTATAAATCAAGTCTCTATAATTTTCTATAGCTATACTAATTATTAATCATTAGAACTGGCTTTAAATCTTCCTGATTAATGATTATTCACTTTGATAAGCAGGCCCCTGAAAGTCAACCATCAGCAATGAATTATTTTCAGAGGACTTGCTTTTAAGACTGATGCCAAACCCATCCAGTCTATAATATAACAAAGATAAATAAAATTCTGTAATCAGTAGAAATCCATATAGTGTGTATATGTATATGTGGTGTGTGTACGTGTGTGTGTGTGTGTGTTTCAGTTTGTATAATTTCTATTGACCTATCTTGATGTCAGGCAATTCTTTCTACTACTGAATTGAGTCTACTGAAGAGACTATGAGAGACTTCATCTTTGTTAGTGTTGTTCATTTCTAACATTGCCTTTGGATTCTTAAAATTTCCACCTCTTTGTTGAAATTAGCCATTTAATCATGTATGCTCTTTACCTTTTCCCATGAAAACTGTTAACCTATTAAACACAGTTATTTTAAGTTTACTGTCATATCATCCCAACTATTACGTCATGATTGTTGTTCTCTCTCGGAAGGTATAACTTTAGCTTGTGTTTTCATATGCTTCCTAGTTTTTCATTGTTATTGAAAGCTGGGCTTCTTGTATAGTATAGTAAAGACTGAAGTAAGTAGCTTTATACCTGGAAATGGGCATACTTTTCTTTAGTCAAGGCCTGTAGTGAGCAGATTTGATTGACTCTGATTAAAAGTTGGGTTGGGTTTGTTTTTTGTGTTCCTATGGTTACCTTAGTGCACCACAGGCTTCATATTCCTCTAAATAATTACTTTGCATTTAGAGTAAAGGCTAGGTTTTCGTAGGTTTTTAATTTTTTTGGTCCTGAGTGCCTGCTGCTCTGTTAGTTTTAGGCCTTGGCATTGCATCTCAGAAGTGGTTTGTCTCTAGCAGGATTCCTTTTTAAATTTAAAGCTTTATAATTTAGAACAGTTTAAGTTCACAGAAAAACTGAGAATATAGAGATTTCCCATATGCATGCATGCATAGCCTCCTCCATTATCAACATCACTTACCAAAATGGTATGTTTGTTACCAAGGATAAATCTACTTTGACACATCGTTATCACTCAAAGTCCAGAGTTCACCTTAGATTTCATTCAATGCTATGCATTCTATGGAGAAGAATATAATGACACTTATCCATTATTATCATGCAGAGTATTTTTATTGTCTAAAAATTCTCTGTACTCTTCCTGTTCATTCTTCTTGCCACCCTTGAGATATTGTTTTTATTCTATGCCTGTTGGCCTGCTAGGGGCTGGAGTAGGAGTATTCTATGTTTGAATAAAACCTCAGTCTTTATTTCTGCTGCGCTTCCACCAGCGAAAGGGTTGGGTTTTTCTTTTTTTTTTTTTTTTTTTTTTTTTTGGGATTTTTGTTTGTTTGTTTCCCTCTCTCTCTAATTTTATCTCACTTGCAAGGAATCTCCACCAGTGACCTAATGGCAGCATTTGTTGCCCTCCCAGCAGATTTAGCTTTTGTTCAGTAAGGAAGTGGAATGAGTATCTCAGCATTGCCCCCCAGCTAAGCCCCACTGGCAGCTGCTGTCCCCCTCCCTTCCTGTTTTGTACCATGAGGGAGTCTAAGAATTACCCTTTTTCATGTGTGAGCACCCGTGAAGTTAGTGAAGGAAAACCCTGGAAAAAAGATGAGGATACCACATACGTCTATAACCCCAAGATGTTCACCTCTCTCACAGCATACTGTGCAGTGAGCCATGGACCCTAGCTGAATTCCATTATGGAGTGTCCATGTCTTGTCAAAACTAGTGCTCCAATCTTTTCTTCCCTTGCTTGCTTCTCCTTAGATTCTGAGCCAGTTTGTTTCTGTGCAATGTCAGCACTCCAATGGACTCAAGGATGATTGTGCATTTTGTATTTGTTTGTTTTTTTCTTCACCCTAAGATTGGGAACATCACTCTTTGCAGCTCCCTACATCTCACAATAAAAACAAAAGGTGGGCTGAACCCTAGAAGCAAGGTGGCGGGCTCTGGTGCTGCTATGAAAGGGGAATGCAGTGCAGGCATGAGGTAATGGAAGAAGCAGCAATGCTTCACTTCTTCAGAAAGCCTCTGGAATCTAAAAAAACGTCAGTACCACAGAGAGAAGCAGATGGATGTGTCCTTTTAGAGATCAAGCCCTGAGCCTTTGGAGTGGGAGCACTGACTTCAAGACCCTAGACTACCAGAGAACTAACCCTGAAAGTGAAAGTGAAAGAAGTCGTTCAGTCGTGTCTGACTCTGTGCAACCCCGTGGACTGTAGCTTATCAGGGTCCTCTGTCCATGGGATTCTTCAGGCAAGAATACTGGAGGGGGTTGCCATTTCCTTCTCCAGGGGATCTTCCCAACTCAGGGATTGAACCTGGGTCTCCTGCATTTCAGGTGGATGCTTTACCATCTGAGCTGCCAGGGAAGCCCCTAGGGAGTATCAAATAATGAGAACTCACACAGAGGAAACCACTTGAACACAAGACCTGGCATCGCCCATCCACCCATAACACCCTGTGCAGGATGCCTCATCTAAACAACAAACAAAACAAAAATACAAACCCAGGCATCAGCATAGAGGATTACCACCTCATTGAGCCTTCCCATCAGAGGAAAAACAAACACAAACAAAAATTCAGCACAAATCTCACCCTATACAAAGCTTACACAAACTACTGGACCAAACTTAGTCCAGTTCAGTTCAGTCGCTCAGTCATGTCCGACTCTTTGTGACCCCATGAAATGCAGCACGCCAGGCCTCCCTGTCCATTACCAGCTCCCGGAGTTCACTCAGACTCACGTCCATAGAGTCAGTGATGCCAACCAACCATCTCATCCTCTGTCGTCCCCTTCACCTCCTGCCCCCAATCCCTCCCAGCATCAGAGTCTTTTCCAACAAGTCAACTCTTCCCATGAGGTGGCCAAAGTACTGGAGTTTCAGCTTCAGCATCAGTCCTTCCAATGAACACCCAGGACTGATCTCCTTTAGAATGGACTAGTTGGATCTCCTTGCAGTCCAAGGGACTCTCAAGAGTCTTCTCCAACACCGCAGTTCAAAAGCATCAATTCTTTGGTACTCAGCTTTCTTCACAGTCCAACTCTCACATCCATACATGACTACTGGAAAAACCATAGCCTTGACAAGACGGACCTTAGGCAACAAAGTAATATCTCTGCTTTTGAATATGCTATCCAGGTTGGTCATAACTTTCCTTCCAAGGAGTAAGTGTCTTTTAATTTCATGGCTGCAATCACCATCTGCAGTGAATTTGGAGCCCCCCAAAATAAAGTCTGACACTGTTTCCACTGTTTCCCCATCTATTTCCCATGAAGTGATGGAACTGGATGCCATGATCTTCGTTTTCTGAATGTTGACCTTTAAGCCAACTTTTTCACTCTCCTCTTTCACTTTCATCAAGAGGTCTTTAGTTCCTCTTCACTTTCTGCCATAAGGGTGGTGTCCTCTGCATATCTGAGGTTACTGATATTTCTCCCAGCAATCTTGATTCCACCTTGTGCTTCCTCCCTACCAGCATTTCTCATGATGTACTCTGCATATAAGTTAAATAAGCAGGGTGACAATACACAGCCTTGACCTAATCCTTTTCCTATTTGGAACCAGTCTGTTGTTCCATGTCCAGTTCTAACTGTTGCTTCTTGACCTGCATACAGATTTCTCAAGAGGCAGGTCAGGTAGTCCGGTATTCCCATCTCTCTCAGAATTTTCCACAGTTGATTGTGAGCCACACAGTCAAAGGCTTTGGCATAGTCAATAAAGCAGAAATAGATGTTTTTCTGGAACTCTCTTGCTTTTTCCATGATCCAGCAGATGTTGCCAATTTGATCTCTGGTTCCTCTGCCTTTTCTAAAACCAGCTTGAACATCTGGAAGTTCACAGTTCACATACTGCTAAAGCCAAGCTTGGAGAATTTTGAGCATTACTTTACTAGCATGTGAGATGAGTGCAATTATGAAGTAGTTTGAGCATTCTTTGGCATTGCCTTTCTTTGGGATTGGAATAAAAACTACCTTTTCCAGTCCTGTGGCCACTGCTGAGTTTTCCAAATTTGCTGGCATATTGAGTGCAGCACTTTCACAGCATCATCTTTCAGGATTTGAAATAGCTCAACTGGAATTCCATCACCTCCACTAGCTTTGTTCGTAGTGATGCTTTCTAAGACCCACTTGATTTCACATTCCAGGATGTCTGGCTCTAGATAAGTGATCACATCATCATGATTATCTGGGTCATAAAGATCTTTTTTGTACAGTTCTTCCATATATTCTTGCCACCTCTTCTTAATATTTTCTGCTTCTGTTAGATCCATACCATTTCTGTCCTTTATCAAGCCCATCTTTGCATGAAATATTCCCTTTGTATTCCTGATTTTCTTGAAGAGATCTCTAGTCTTTCCCATTCTGTTCTCTTCCTCTATTTCTTTGCATTGATCGCTGAAGAAGGCTTTCTTATCTCTTCTTTCTATTCTCTCGAACTCTGCATTCAGATTCTTAGATCTTTCCTTTTCTCCTTTGCTTTTTGCTTCTCTTCTTTTCACAGCTATTTGTAAGGCTTCCCCAGACAGCCATTTTGCTCTTTTGCATTTCTTTTCCATGGGGATGGTCTTGATCCTTGTCTCCTATACAATGTCATGAACCTCATTCCATAGTTCATCAGGCACTCTGTCTATCAGATCTAGGCCCTTAAATCTATTTCTCACTTCCACTGTATAATCACAAGGGATTTGATTTAGGTCATACCTGAATGGTCTAGCAGTTTTCCCTACTTTCTTCAATATAAATCTGAATTTGGCAATAAGGAGTTCATGATCTGTGCCACAGTCAGCTCCTGGTCTTGTTTTTGCTGACTGTATAGAGCTTATCCATCTTTGGCTGCAAAGAATATAATCAATCTGATTTCAGTGTTGACCGTCTGGTGATGTCCATGTGTAGAGTCTTCTCTTCTGTTGTTGGAAGAGGGTGTTTGCTATGACCAGTGCATTTTCTTGACAAAACCGTATTAGTCTTTGCCCTGCTTCATTCCACATTCCAAGGCCAAATTTGCCTGTTACTCCAGGTGTTTCTTGACTCCCTACTTTTGCATTCCAGTCACTAAGGTGCAGGCGGCTGAGAGGAGCCACCCCACGTCCAAGGCCAGAGGTGGAACCCGAGGCCAGAGGCGGCACCCAAGGCCAGAGGTGACACCCGAGGCCAGAGGCGCCGGCTGGGAGGAGCAACCCAACATCCAAGGAGCTGTGGCTGCATGGGTGAAGGAGGGCCTAGAAGACCTATCCCACGTTGAAGGTCAGGAAGGGCGATGGTGTGGAGATATCCCTCATCCAAGGTAAGAAGCAGCGACTGCACTTTGCTGAAGCAGCTGTGAAGAGATACCCCACGCCCAAGGTAAGAGAAACCCAAGTAAGATGGTAGGTGTTGCAAGAGGGAATCAGAGGACAGATACACTGAAACCATACTCACAGAAAACTAGTCAATCTAATCATACTAGGACCACACCCTGGTCTAACTCATTGAAACTAAGACATGCCTGTGGGGCAACCCAAGATGGACGGGTCATGGTGTAGAGGTCTGACAGAATGTGATCTGCTGGAGAAGGGAATGGCAAACCACTTCAGTATGCTTGCCTTGAGAACCATGGCAGGATACTGAAAGAGGAACTCCTCAGGTCAGTAGGTGCCCAATATGCTACTGGAGATCAGTGGAGAAATAACTCCAGAAAGAATGAAGGGATGGAGCCAAAGAAAAAACCAAACCCAGCTGTGGATGTGACTGGTGATAGAAGCAAGATCCGATGCTGTAAAGAGCAGTATTGCATAGGAACCTGGAACATCAGGTCCATGAATCAAGGCAAATTGGAAGTGGTCAAACAAGAGATGGCAAGACTGAACATTGACATTCTACGAATCAATGAACTAAAATGGACTGGAATGATTAAATTTAACTCAGATGACTGTTATATCTACTACTGCAGGCAGGAATCCCTCAGAAGAAATGGAGTAGCCATCATGGTCAACAAAAGAGTTTGAAATGCAGTATTGGATACAATCTCAAAAATGACAGAATGATCTCTGTTCGTTTCCAAGGCAAACCATTCAATATCACAGTTATCCAAGTCTATGCCCCAACCAGTAATGCTGAAGAAGCTGAAGTTGAACAATTCTATGAAGACCCACAAGACCTTTTAGAACTAACACCCAAAAAGCTTGCCCCCCCAGGCCAAAGTTAATCAGTGACTCATTGGAGAGTCCAATTCCCAGTCTGGTGGATTGCTCTCTTCATCTCCCTCTCAGCAAAGAAATCCTTATTTAAGATTCTTGAAATTTTAGGTTAATTTTCAAGTATTAAGGTGGCTCAGTGGTAAAGAATCTGCCTGCCAAAGCAGGAGACACAAGGGATGTGGGTTCAATCCCTGTCTGGGATAAGAAGCCCTGGAGGAGAAAATGGTGACCCACTCCAGTGTTCTTCCCAAGAAAATCCCGTGGACAGAGGAGCCTGGCAGGCTACAGTCCATGGGGTCGAAGAGTCAAACATGACTGAGCAAGTGAGCACACGTGCACACATTAATGTGAGTATCCCATCATCTTTCTCTGTATTGTCCTTTGGTTTTTATTGGTCCAAAATACTGTTCTCCAAACATATGGCTTAAATAGAAACCAAAGCTGGATGTTTAGGATCCGTAATCGTGGCGAAGTTGCTTTCACAGTGCCAGAGGCTAGTTCATCCTAACCTGGTGAATGGCTTTGATTTTGGCTATGCAGCAAAACCTCCTATAGAACAATGCTTTTCAGGCTTCAGGTTAAATAGGCAGAGTGATAATATAAAGCCTTGACAACTCCTTTCTCAATTTTGATCGAGTCTGTTGTTCTATGTCCGGTTCTATCTGTTGATTCTTAACTTGCATATAGGTTTCTCAGAAGATGGTAATGTGGTCTGATATTCTCATCTCTTTAAGAATTTTCCACAGTGTGTTGTGATCCACACAGTAAAAGGCTTTAAAGTAGCCAATGAAGCAGAAGTAGATGGTTTTTTTATGGAATTCCCTTGCTTATGATCCAGTAATGTTGGCAATTTGATCTCTGGTTATCACTGTGTTTATTTAACATATATGCAGAGTACATCATGAGAAATGACAGGTTGGATGAATCACATGCTGGAATCAAGACTGATAAGGGTAATAACAATCTCAAATATGCAGATGACCCATTCTAATGGCAGAAAATGAAGAGGAACTAAAGAGCCTCTTGATAAGTGTGAAAGAAGAGAGTGAAAAAAACCTGGCTTAAAGCTCAGCATTCAAAAAACTAAGAGCATGGAATCCAGTTCCATCACTTCATGGAAAATACATGGGGAAAAAGTGGAAACTGTGGCAGACTTTATTTTCTCCAAATAAAATTTGACTCCAAAATCATTGCTGATGGGGACTACCGTAGCCATGAAATTAAAAGACGCTTGCTCTCTGGAAGAAAAGCTATGACAAACCTAGACAGCATATTAGAAAACAGAGACATCACTTGCCAACAAAGGTATCTATAGTCAAAGCTAAGATTTTTTTTCAGTAGTCATGTAGGAATTGGACCATAAAGAAGGCTGAGTGCCAAAGAATTGATGCTTTTGAACTGTGGTGCTGAAGAAGACTTTCGAGAGTCCACTGGACAGCAAGGAGATCAAACCAGTCAATTCTAAAGGAAATCAGTCCTGAATATTCATTGGAAGGACTGATGCTGAAGTTGAAGCTCCAGTACTTTGGCCACCTGATGGAAAGAGCCAACTCATTGGAACAAACCCTGATGCTGGGGAAAATTGAGGGCAGGGGAAGGGGATGAGAAGGCAGGATTGAGGATGAGATGGTTGGATGGCATCACTGACTCAATGGACGTGAGTTTGAGCAACTCTGGGAGATAATGAAGGACAGTGAAGCCAGGCATGCTGCAGTCCACTAGGTAGAAAGGAGTCAGACAGGACTTAGCAACTGAACAATAGACTTCATATGGATATCAACAACTAAATATTTTTCGAATCATGAACTTTAGTGGATGTGGCAAAACCTAAGATCCTACATTTCTCAGAAGCTCTACTGGTTGGAGGGCATGTATTGAAAGCATTTTTTTAAAACAATAGAACTGAAATTCCTTGGGAGTCCAGTTGGTTAGGACTCAGAGCTTTCAGTGTCATGGCCCAAGTTCAATCCCTGGTTGAGGTTATCCTGCAAACTGAAAAGCATGACCCCAAAAAATAAATTAATATACAATAAATACAAGTCAGTGTCTTTTTACTGAAGGCCTAGGAGTTTGGGCTAGTATCTGTGTTTTCTAAAAGGTCCAAATGTGGTTCTAATGCACACTTAGGTGTAAAAATCATTTCTGTGCATATGTTTTTCAAAGTGTTGGCAAAAGTTCTTGTATAGCTCAATTTTTATATTAAACTGCATGGTATATATTTTCCTTATTCAGCAAATTTTCTGTTAAATTTATTGGATAAAACAAGTCCTTTTTGAAATATGAACTGTGATATGATAAAATAATATTTTAAATTCACGTGCTCACATAACATTTTTAAGTAGGACGTCTTTTTTAGAATTTCTTTCATTGAAGTGAAAGTCATTTTGGATGTCTCTTTTTTTTGTTGTTTGTGAGGGGAAAAAATTGGTCTTTGAGATGAGACAGTGAAGTTTAAAGTTCTGATAATTTAGAAATCTTTAGAGGTGACCTAATTAAGTTTTATACCATAATCACAAAATCTCTTACTTCACAAAATGTTTACAGGTTTGAAGATAGTTTCCTTGTAGGATCCCATCAGAAAGAGAGATTCTTTTGCTATTAAAAGTTCTATCTATTTTTACCTACTAACTAAGAGGACCTTAATGTTTCCCTCAGCTTAACCAAACTTTAGACAATCTTCTTTTCTTTACCTTTATGCCACTGATCTACCTCTTCTTAGAGCATTTATTTTAGAAAACATGTAACTGCAAATTCTGTCTTTACTCTTTTGAAATATAAATCATTCTAAAATTCTTTTGCCAGTTTTACTACCCAGGACTGTCTTTCTCAAGTACCTGGAGGCCATCCTTTTGAAATGTCATCATTAAGCTTCCTTCTTTCAGTTCTGGAAGGTCAGGAGCTTAACATATGTGGGTACCTTGCCTCATGTTGCAACACTACCTCTTATTATACAGATATGAGAGTGTTTACCGTTTCTTTGGAGGAAAGCCAATTAGCAAACATTGATGGCCTATGATTCTCCCCACTCTGTCTCCTAGAATCAATCCCACCCTTATTTCAGAGGAGTTGAATTCAGACTGAGTTCTGGCTCTGCCAGCCTATTGCAGTTGTCTTGAATAAAATCTTCCTTGACTGCTCAACTTTATCCAGTATAATTTTCCTTGTGATACCATCTTAACATTAAAGTTTCAAACTGACTTTAAGAAATGATCTGTTTCCCAGCTTTTCTAACAGATAAATTATTTGTTCTCTAATCTCTTAGCAACCATTCTACCTAACACCCAAGAGAAACTTTCTAGTTTAATCAAATCATTGCTAAGTCTCACCAAACTGCATGTTTATAGCACTTATGCATTGAAGCTGATCAGAGGACTCTAGGTAAGTTGGGTGAGTATACACTATAGTACTTATTTAAATTGGGATTTGAACTGTGAAAAGGAAAATGATTTTTTCAGACCTTGTGATGAGCTTTCCATTCATGCGTTCCCTTAGGATACAGTTAATCATAATCCTTTGTGTCACATTTTCAAATGGGTTTGAATATTTTGTACTCATAAAGGTCTTCCTTGGTGTTTTTATCTTTCCAACTGACATGAGGGAATAAACAAACAACAATTGATTGACTAAGATAGGTTAACCACATTTATTTTTGTCAGCCAGGGCTTTTCCTTTGTTAATGTTTATTTTGGACTATTATACTATAAGCCCATGAGGGAAAGGACCACATCTATTTATCATTGTAAGCAATGTCTAATACAGTGCTAATTGTACACAGACAAAACTGAGTTATAGTGGCAACATGCAAAAATCAAAATCAGAACTACTCAGACAAAAAGTACTATGTATTTAGTATATGTGAACTTTGTGAGAAGGATTTATGGGAGGTTCAGTTCAATTGCTCAGTCTGTCCAACTCTGCGACCCAATGAATCGCAGCATGCCAGGCCTCCCTGTCCATCACCAACTCCCAGAGTTCACCCAGACCCACGCCCATGGAGTCAGTGATGCCATCCAGCCATCTCATTCTCTGTCGTCCCCTTTTCCTCCTGCTCCCAATCCCTCCCAGCATCAGAGTCTTTTCCAATCAGTCAACTCTTCGCATGAGGTGGCCAAAGTACTGGAGTTTCAGCTTTAGCATCATTCCTTCCAAAGAAATCCCAGGGCCAACCTCCTTCAGAATGGACTGGTTGGATCTCCTTGCAGTCCAAGGGACTCGCAAGAGTTTTCTCCAACACCACAGTTCAAAAGCATTAATTCTTTGGTGCTGAGCCTTCTTTACAGTCCAACTCTCACATCCATACATGACCACAGGAAAAACCATAGCCTTGACTAGGTGGACCTTAGTTGGCAAAGTAATGTCTCTGCTTTTGAATATGCTATCTAGGTTGGTCATAACTTTTCTTCCAAGCAGTAAGCGTCTTTTAATTTCATGGCTGCAGTCACCATCTGCAGTGACTTGGGAACCCAGAAAAATAAAGTCTGACACTGTTTCCACTGTTTCCCCATCTATTTCCCATGAAGTGATGGAACTGGATGCCATGATCTTCGTTTTCTGAATGTTGAGCTTTAAGCCAACTTTTTCACTCTCCACTTTCACTTTCTTTTCTTTTTCTTTTTCTTTTTTTTTGGGGGGGGTAAATGGATATACATGGTCATTGTTTTTATTTGGTATTTTTGAAACCATGGAAATAATTGTTTTTAAAAATTACATTAGTTATGCCACACAAATATAAGAAATACATAAAACAACAATGGTGAAAATAACTATTAACTGCAATCTACCACTCAGGAAAAAGAAAAGCAGTCACTTAACATTTTAATGTAATTATTTCTGATATTTTTTTAGGAAAGCATATAAATGTTATTCATAGAAGAGCACTTCATTTTCTATCTATTTTTTTTTTAAAAAACAACAGTGTGCAGTAGTGTAAGCATATTCACATTGTTTTGCAACCAATTCTGATTTTTTAATGAAATATTCCTCCTCATATCCTTTATTTTTTTAATTAATTTTTATTTTTTATTTTGCTTTACAATACTGTATTCATTTTGCTATACATTGACATGAATCAGAAGTGAAAGAGACACGTGTACTCCAATGTTCATCGCAGCACTGTTTATAATAGCCAGGACATGGAAGCAACCTAGATGTCCATCAGCAGATGAATGGATAAGAAAGCTGTGGTACATATACACAATGGAGTATTACTCAGCCATTAAAAAGAATACATTTGAATCAGTTCTAATGAGGTGGATGA
>SJXQ01001105.1:0-10841 GCA_006408695.1 Aepyceros melampus
TTCTGTCCTTTATCAAGCCCATCTTTGCATGAAATGTTCCCCTGGTATCTCTAATTTTCTTGAAGAGATCTCTAGTCTTCCCCATTCTGTTGTTTTCTCTATTTCTTTGCATTGATCACTGAGGAATGCTTTCCTATCTACTAGCCATAAAATCTAATAAACTCCAAGTGACTCTTCTAATTATTTTTTATTTGAATTTTATGCTGCAAATATTTCTTGAAATAAGTAATCCAAGTGAGTCCACAACCTTCAGTTAATTTGGGGTCAGAAACTTAATGACTGGTATCTAAAATGAATTTTGTAAACACAGATGTGTTCTTGATATGCAAACCCTTTTACGTAAGTATTTTGAGTGCTGAGCTTTACAATTATTAATCAGGGAAGCATATTCTTATAGAACTAGACTTTGTTTATTGAATGCAAGAGATAGAATTGATAATTTTATGCTGCAAATATTTCTTGAAATAAGTAATCCAAGTGAGTCCACAACCTTCAGTTAATTTGGGGTCAGAAACTTAATGACTGGTATCTAAAATGAATTTTGTAAACACAGATGTGTTCTTGATATGCAAACCCTTTTACGTAAGTATTTTGAGTGCTGAGCTTTACAATTATTAATCAGGGAAGCATATTCTTATAGAACTAGACTTTGTTTATTGAATGCAAGAGATAGAATTGATGATGGGAAATAATTTCTTTCTAATGTTTTTTAGCGTGATCACAGAGTAAAGTTGTATCTAATAGAGCCTGTTAGGACTGAAGGTATTCATAAGTGCTGAGTCTTTTTGTCTAAGGTAGTAGGTTTTATGAATGTAAAGGAAAGCTCATCTTAATTCTTTAATAAACAATACAGATGGAGCCAAGCCTCATGTAATTTGTATGCCTTTGGCATTTTATTCCATTTTATTTTTTTTGCCTGCATCATGTGACACGTGGGACCCTAGTTCCTTGACCAGGGATCCAACCTGAATCCCCTGCATTGGAACTGTGGAGTCTTAACCATTGGACCATCAGGGANGCTGAACTGAACTGAACTGAACCCAGAATTGTAAATAACCGGTCTTAGTTTTGACCTTTATAAACTTTTTCTATTTTGTAGTCAAGAGGAACACAAGTTTTTAAGTGCTTCTTGACCTTGTCTCCCAGGCTGCAGTCCTAATAAACTCTGAATAAAACACTTCTTCATTTTAATCAGGTCATAGTTTCTGAAATTTTTGTTAACACTCTATATTTCACTCAATTATGTTACCAAATTTTGACCTCCTTGTGTTTGAAGATTGATTCTTTATTATCTCCATATATATCAACTGGCATATTGCTTTTAATTACCTCAGGTAATGAAGGTACTCTTATGAAACATGATCTTATAAATGATCCTGTTTCCTCTCTGAACTCTCTTCTATATAAAGTGTTTATTCGCATGATTTTAGTCATGACCTCTTTAACCAGGACTTGATGATTTGATAATTTTATAGCATTAAGAAAGTTGAAGTTTTCTTTTAGTAATGCTCTACTTACCTTGTTAACTTCAATGTCTCAATCCCTGTAACTGGATGTGATCATGATAAAACTTTTATTAACTTTTTGAGATATCAACAAAGACAGACTAAGGGATGCTGGTTTTTATTCTTATCCTATAAGAAAGCGTGATTGCTTCTATTATAATTGATTACTTCTGACTTCTGGCTGAAGACTGGAAGCTTACATGATGCCAGTCTTGCCACCTATCTGGCTTCCCATTCTCTAGGGATGGCTAAAAAAAAAGCTTTTTTTTCCCTATGATAGTACTGTACTCACTACCTCTTACAGCAGTGGCCCACCAGGACTGCTGGCAAGAAGATGGTCTGGTTTTCACATGAGACATAGCATTTTTATGAGAATCAATCAGTTACTGACCAGAAAAAGTGGGTGCACAAAGATTTTATAAGCTCCCAAATTACAATAACCTATAGCCTTTTTTTGTAGACCCCATGTTCTAGCACTTGGAAAGTTTGCAATAAAGACAGACGTGGACTCCGAGCTTTAGTCAGTAGGTTTTATAAAAAATAAAGACACTTTAATAAAGTATCAAGAAAGAATCTTGAAGCATTCCTGGCTCTCAGTTTAGACTCTGCCTCTGCTGGAACCTAATTCAACACAGAGCTCAGCAGTGGGCACTCAGAGGACACCCCGCTGCCCAACATCAGACTTTCATCTGAACTCATGACAGATCAGGCTCTGCGCAGCCTGTCTTGGTATGATTGCTTTAGAGAAAGTGTGCTGCCTTCCGTAAATCTCTTCCCACCCAGCCGTAGTCTTACCCGGTAGAGAGATTTTGTAGAGGAGAGCAGAAAGCTGCCTCAACTGGAAGGTTAGAAGAGCTTGTCCTCTTCCTGTTTCTTCTGAGTTTGGTTTCAGTTTTCTCTCTCAATGGCATTTTGGGCTTTATTTTATCCCTCCAATCACCCGGCGGCTTCTTAGATTTTCCTCAGTCACCCAATGATGAGAAAGCAAACTGTCAGGCAATGTCTGCAAAGAAATAGACAGCACTGAGACTGAAAGTAGAATCTAAGGCTACAAAGGAATTGCAAGAGCTATGCTAGTGAGAGAGCATGACATGACTTCTCAACTGGAACCTTTCAATTTTATAATTAGAAAACATCTTAGAGACTGCTGAAAAGAAAAATGAGAGAAAGATCTATTGGATCAATTAAAATAATGCTATTTATTTCTTGTTTGGAGACAGTTTGAAAAGTATTAGGATGAGAAAACCTAATATAATATTTTCTAGGTCCCATTAGATTCAGTCACAATGTAGCTGGTTACTCGTGTTTAGTAAGTGAGAACTGTAAGTTCTCCAGGGGAAAGACTGTGTCATACAGTTTTTTAATTCTCCATACTTAATCCTAGTATTAATAATAAAAAGTGAGGTTATATTTCATCTTTTGCACACTTGATTCATACTCAGTGACAACTTCTATACATACATTACGCTCTCTTAGTCTTATACCGTTATATTTTTACCACAATATTATTTACTTTTACCATAATATTAGAGAGATTTAATATTGTGCTAAAATCACAAGGTAGTAAGTATGATTGAACCCCAAAAGTCTTTCTCCAGAACCGATGCTATCAACCACCTCACTTAATACCTCTGTTGTTGCCAAGTGAACAACAATAATAATAATGTTTCTTATTTATCAATTGCTTCCTAGGCCAAACTCTTCACATATTATTACCTATTACATATAACAATTAGGCAGCTGGAGTTTGTAGTCCTTGGGCTCTTTGAGGCTTCCCTTGTGGCTCAGCTGGTAAAGAATCTGCCTGCAATGCAGCAGACCTGGGTTTGATCCTTGGGTTGGGAAGATCCCCTAGAGAAGGGAAAAGTAACCCACTCCAATATTCTGGCCTGGAGAATTCCACAGACCATACAGTCCATGGGGTCCCGAAGAGTCAGACACAACTAGTGACTTGCACTTTCACTTTCTTTCACTCGGGCTCTTTTGACTGAGGACTTCTTTGGGACTTTGACTTATCCTTTTCATGGCCTTCCAGCTGTTTAAAGGCCTCTGTACTCTGACAGAATGTGGTCCACTGGAGAAGGGAATGGCAAACCACTTCAGTATTCTTGCTTTGAGAACTGCATGAACAGTATGAAAAGGCAAAATGATAGGATATTGAACGAGGAACTCCACAGGTCAGTAGATGCCCAATATGCAACTGAAGATCAGTGGAGAAATAACTCCAGAAAGAATGAAGGGATGGAACCAAAGCAAAAACAATACCGAGCTGTGGATGGACTGGTGATAGAGGCAAGATCAGATGCTGTAAAGAGCAATATTGCATAGGAACCTGGAACGTCAGGTCCACGAATCAAAGCAAATTGGAAGTGGTCAAACAAGAGATGGCAAGAGTGAACGTCAACATTCTAGGAATCAGAGAACTAAAATGGACTGGAATGGGTGAATTTAACTCAGATTACCATTATATCTACTACTGCTGGCAGGAATCTCTCAGAAGAAATAGAGTAGCCATCATGGTCAACAAAAGAGTCCAAAATCCAGTACTTGGATGCAATCTCAAAAACGACAGAATGATCTCTGTTCGTTCCTGAGGCAAACCATACAGTATCATGGTAGTCCAAGTCTATGCTCCAACCAGTAATGCTGAAGAAGCTGAAGTTGAATGGTTCTATGAAGACCTACAAGACCTTGTAGAACTAACACCCAAAAAGTTGTCCTCTTCATTATAGGGGCCTGGAATGCAAAAGTAGGAAGTCAAGAAACACCGGGGGTAACAGGCAAATTTGACCTTGGAATGTGGAATGAAGCAGGCCAAAGACTAATAGAGTTTTGTCAAGAAAATGCACTGGTCATAGCAAACACCCTCTTCCAATAACACAAGAGAAGACTCTACACATGGACATCACCAGATGGTCAACACCGAAATCAGATTGATTATATTCTTTGTAGTCAAAGATGGAAAAGCTCTATACAATCAGCAAAAATAAGCCCGGGAGCTGACTGTGGTTCAGATCAGGAATTCCTTATTACCAAATTCAGACTTATATTGAATAAAGTAGAGAAAACCGCTAGACCATTCAGGTATGACCTAAATCAAATCCCTTATGATTGTACAGTGGAAGTGAGTAATAGATTTAAGGGCCTAGATCTGATAGATAGAGTGCCTGATGAACTATGGACGGAGGTTCGTGACATTGTACAGGAGACAAGGATCAAGACCATCCCCATGGCAAAGAAAGGCAAAAAACCAAAATGGCTTTCTGGGGAGGCCTTACAAATGGCTGTGAAAAGAAGAGAGCAAAAGCAAGGAAGAAAATGAAAGATATAAGCATCTGAATGCAGAGTTCCAAAGAATAGCAAGAAGAGATAAGAAAGCCTTCTTCAGCAATCAATGCAAAGAAATAGAGGAAAAGAACAGAATGGGAAAGACTAGAGATCTCTTCAAGAAAATGAGAGATACCAAGGGAAACACTTCATGCAAAGATGGGCTCAATAAAGGACAGAAATGGTCTGGACCTAACAGAAGCAGAAGATATTAAGAAGAGGTGGCAAGCATACACAGAACTGTACAAAAAAGATCTTCACCACCTGGATAATCACAATGGTGTGATCACTCACCTAGAGCCAGACATCCTGGAATGTGAAGTCAAGTGGGCCTTAGAAAGCAACACTATGAACAAAGCTCATGGAGGTGATGGAATTCCAGTGGAGCTACTTCAAATCCTCAAAGATGATGCTGTGAAAGTGCTGCACTCAATTTGCCAGCAAATTTGGAAAACTCAGCAGTGGCCACAGGACTGGAAAAGGTCAGTTTTCATTCCAGTCCCAAAGAAAGGCAATGCCAAAGAATGCTCAAACTACCACACAATTGCACTCATCTCACACGCTAGTAAAGTAATGCTCAAAATATGTGAACCATGAACTTCCTGATGTTCAAGCTGATTTTAGAAAAGGCAGAGGAACCAGAGATCAAATTTCCAACATCTGCTGGATCATTGAAAAAGCAGGAGACTTCCAGAAAAAAAACATCTATTTCTGCTTTATTGACTATGCCAAAGCCTTTGACTGTGTGGATCACAATTATCTGTGGAAAATCCTGAGAGAGATGGGAATATCAGACCACCTGACCTGCCTCGTGAGAAATCTGTATCCAGGTCAGGAAGCAATAGTTAGAACTGGACATGGAACAACAGACTGGCTCCAAATAGGAAAAGGAGTATGGCAAAGCTTATATTGTCACCCTGCTTATTTACCTTATATGCAGAGTACATCATGAGAAATGCTGGACTGGAATAAACACAAGCTGGAATAAAGATTGGTGGGAGAAATATCAATAACCTCAGATATGCAGATGACACCACCTTTATGGCAGAAAGTGAAGAGGAACGAAAAAGCCTCTTGATGAAAGTAAAAGATGAGAGTGAAAACGTTGGCTTAAAGCTCATCATTCAGAAAACGAAGATCATGGCATCCTCTCCCATCACTTCATGGGAAATAGATGGGGAAACAGTGGAAACAGTGTCAGACTCTAATTTTTTGGGCTCCAAAATCACTGCAGATGGTGATTGCAGCCATGAAATCAAAAGATGCTTACTCCTTGGAAGAAAAGTTATGACCAACCTAGATAGCATATTCAAAAGCAGAGACGTTACTTTGCCGACTAAGGTCCGTCTATTCAAGGCTATGGTTTTTCTAGCAGTCACATATGGATGTGAGAGTTGGACTGTGAAGAAGGTTGAGCACCGAAGAACTGATGCTTTTGAACTGTGTTGTTGGAGAAGACTCTTGAGAGTCCCTTGGACTGCAAGGAGATCCAACCAGTCCATTCTGAAGGAGATCAGCCCTGAGATTTCTTTGGAAGGAATGATGGTAAAGCTGAAGCTCCAGTACTTTGGCCACCTCATGGAAGAGTTGACTCATTGGAAAAGACTCTGATGCTGGGAGGGATTGGGGGCAGGAGGAGAAGGGGACGACCGAGGATGAGATGGCTGGATGGCATCACTGACTCTATGGACGTGAGTCTGAGTGAACTCCAGGAGTTGGTGATGGACAGGCCTGGCATGCTGCAATTCATGGGGTTGCAAAGAGTCGGACATGACTGAGTGATTGAACTGAACTGAACTGTGCTCTACATCAGGACGTCTAAGCCAGGATTCCCCAAAGGTCATTGTATTGAACAGTAAGCCTCTGGAATGTTCCTTGATAAAAAGATTTCATGGCCTAATAAGTTTGAGGAATATCTGTTTCCCTGTTAGAGCTTTACCAGTAATAGAAAAGAGCAGAGGGAGGGAGGGAGGGAAGCAGGGAGGGATGGAGGAAGGTTTCTGTAACTTATTTCTCACGTAATCCTTTTTCCGCTTCAAGTAACTGATGTTTCTGTATACTGCTCTGTGTTGATTCATATAATCTTGTCTCAATGTTCAATCCATTTTCTGAGTTTGAGTTAAATTCTTTGAGTGATTTCATTACTCTGTTCATGCTACCAAGGTCCCGCTTATTAATCTGATTGTAGGCAGCTGGGAAGAGCAATTTTTCTTCTCTGTCTTTGTAAGTACCTAGCAAAGTTCTCAGCACATAGATGATGCAAAACACTTTTGCTATAACAAGAGATGATTGGAAACCAGTGGCACCTAAATGTAATCAAATCCATCCTATGCACCCAGCTTTCTTCCATGCATTTGGTATTAGTATTAGAGGAAATGTAGAAATATAAGCAAAGTACTAGATCTGTCCCCATTTTACAGATGATAAAACCTGAGGCTCTCAGAGACTGTGAATTGTCAGAAGTCCTAGACTGCTGCTGCTAAGTCACTTCAGTCGTGTCCTACTCTGTGTGACCCCATAGATGGCAGCCCACCAGGCTCCCCTGTCCCTGGGATTCTCCAGGCAAGAACACTGGAGTGGGTTGCCATTTCCTTCTCCAATGCATGAAAGTGAAAAGTGAAAGTAAACATGAATTTGGACCTGAATTTGAAGCCATCTAGCTCTGACTTTGAAGCCAATGCTCTATTAATGTATAGTGTAAGTCTTATAACAATACTTTAGATATGGGGTACTTATTATCCCCATATTTAATGAGGAAAGAGAGTCAGAGGGTAAGAAATATGTCAGCCTAAATATTCTTGTGTACTTTAAAATATACCCTTCATACGCTGGATACAGTGTTCTATGGATATTCAATAGAACTTAATAGAATTCAGTGGAATTCCTTTCTTTGCTCTTCATTCCATTCTATGTCTCCAAATTTCCATCTAGCAACATATCAAATAAATAGTAATATAATATAAATATAAATAAAACTAATCTTCACTCAAAAAGTTACCTCGTATTTAGTTGAAGAGAGAGTTAAATAATAAACGACTAAATGGCAAAGATTAGAATCAGTGGGAATAGAAGTGCAAGTGTGGACAGAACAAATTGTAATGCTAACGCTATGGTGGATGCTCATTTAAAATATTATCTCAGACTTATGCCTCAACTGAGAGCTTGAGAACCAGCCAGTAATCATTTAAACCTGGCAGAAATGACAATTTTTAAATGAATAATCCTAGGCCAATGAATATCCACAAGGAAAAATGAAAAAATGACTTGCATGTCATACCATACACAAAAAGTTATTCCAGAAAGATTGTAGAATTCAATATAAAAGTGAAAAAAATAGCCTCTGGAAAATAGTATGAAACAATAGTTTCAAGTATTTGAGGATAGGAAAGGTATTTTTAGGGCATAAAATGTGTGAAACAGTTGTAAAGATTAACAAATTTGACTATATAAAAATTAAGATATATTGTTTATCAGAAGACACCCTTAATAAAAGAAAAAGGTAACCTGCATATGAGAAGACATAAATGATGAATGACCATATATAAACATATAAATAACTTCTAGAAAGATAGATACTCAATAGAAAATTGAAAATGATAATTCAGCTCTTCAAAAAGAAGGTACCCAAATGATCATAACATTTGAAAAAGATCTAATAGCACAAATCATAAGGTAAATCAAGCTGACATCGCTAGGATATTGCAGCACACACCGAGTACAATAGCCTAAGTGTGGCTCGGACAGTAGAGCGTCTCCCTACGATGTGGGAGACCCGGGTTCGATCCCTGGGTCAGGAAGATCTCGTGGAGAATGAAATGGCACCCCACTCCAGTATTCTTGCTTGGAAAATCCCATGGACGGAGGAGCCTGGTAGGCTACAGTCCATGGGGTCGCAAAGAGTCAGACACGACTGAGCGACTTCACTTCACTTCAAAAGGACAATACTGATAAGTGGAAATGTGACTAAGACACGGAGCTACTAGAATTCTCAGACCGAGTCCCTGAATAAATCTAGTGCAACCACTCAGGTAGGCTTGGTATTGATACTGGTGGCACCAGAAGAAGTCTCCTACTACTTATGCCCTGTGTAGTCCCCTCCACACTGAGTTCATGTTTAGCCATGTGACTTGACAATGATATGTCAGCAAACATTACCCAGGGGTGAGAAGTATTCCTGCAACTTTCCTATTAATATAAGTGAAATTGAATGTGTAAGTAGGTCAGGACTGAAATAGGATTAAGGCTGAGAAATCACCTGTTGCTTTTCCAGACCAATGAAATCTGTTGCATATATCAGGCACCAAGAACTAATTCCAGAAACAGTTTAGTCTTCCTGTGAATTATATGTAATGAAAGTGTGCTATTAAACTGGAAAAAGTTCATTTCCCTATCCCCTTTTCAGAGGTTCTCTTTTCTTCAGAAACTAATAGTTTCTTTTCTCTAAACTTCTAAATGTACATAAAAATCTAGGGTAAAAATAAAATTACTGGCAGCTTTAACACTCAGAGAAGTCTCCAAGTGTCTAGCCTTCACCCCTATTGAAAAATGACCAGCCAGAAAGCTAAAGCTTCAGGCTCCCTAACACTTTGGGAATTTAACCTAGGTTCAGTCTTGGCTAAAGCTATTTCTACTTAGGGAGATAAGAAAAGTTTCATATTATTCTTTCAGATGAGAGAAATTAACTGGTAGTTACCTAAAATTGTTCAGTGAGATTAGGGTGAACTCTGTAAAGGAAGGCATGGGAAGTTCTGGATGTCATAGCAAATGGTGCTGCCCCGTACTCCCTGGAAAACAAGATACTGTTGACTCAGGGAAACATGTCACATACCAACTACAACAGTGCAAAAGCATCTTACCTGTTCGGCTATAGAAAAAGCGTAACATTTCATGCTACTTGCTAGTCACTTTCAGTCTACCTATACGCATGTACTTAATTCTTTTTACCCTAAAATGAGATCGTCTTCTTTCTTTTGTCCCGTTTCCTAGTGTAGTGGTTATCACATTCACCTCACTTTCATAAATTTTTAAATGTGAATCCAAACAGAAGATTTCAATGGTAAATTAAATGGAAGATTTTGTTCATGAGGGTGATTGTATGTTGATAAGTCATTGTCATATCAATATTTTTAATGAGCTACTTTGATAACACTTCTCCAATTTTCAAAAGGAAACAGATTTTATCTCATATATCTCACTATTGACATAAATGGCCAAGGTTTTTTGTGATTGGCCAAAAAATCACCAGATGCATTAGGATATTTCTCTTTGCTGATGTAACTGTGTTAACTAGGCACACAGTTATATTGTGGGGATTTTGACATTCCTCCTTCTGAATGCAAAATAACGTGATGAAAACTCTTGATCTGTTTAAACTGGAAATTCTAATTCATCCCATCTCTTGCCTTGCAGACAAGACGACATGGCCTCAGAGGCCCACATGTCAGGCCCAGAGTGCCTCATTGAGAACACTAATGGGCGACTGCTGGTTAATCCAGAAGCTCTGAAGATCCTGTCTGCCATCAGGCAGCCTGTTGTGGTGGTGGCTATTGTGGGCCCCTACCGCACAGGCAAGTCCTACCTGATGAACAAGCTGGCCGGGAAGAACAAGGGTGAGTGGCCCCAGCAGAGCCCAGTCAAGTCCCTCTGTCCACCCACACTCCCAGCGTGCAGCACAGTGATGTGAGGAGAGAAAGTGAGAGACCTGGGAGGGATACTGAAAGCTAACTTTCAGTCCACAGCTATGTTCTTATTGCCACTACAACCTGCATCAGATCACAGCTCTTTGCACTTTGTCTTAGTTTCTTTTTCAAAAGCACAATTTTTTTCTTTCCTAGAAAGACAAATGTGGTAATAAAAAATAAGTAATGTATGTAATAATAAACCACAAGACATTTACAAAAATATTCATGTTGTGGGAGCATTTCTATTGATCTTTGAGATTTAAACAATGTTTAAATCTGTATCGGTTATTCTTATTTCTTTTCTTTTCTTTTTTTTTTTTTTTTAATT
>SJXQ01001105.1:11799-22506 GCA_006408695.1 Aepyceros melampus
ATCAGTCCCAAGCATCCTGCATCCTGCATCAAACCTAGACTGGCGATTCGTTTCACTTATGACATCATACATGTTACACTGCCACTCTGCCAACTCATCCCACCCTCTCCCTCTCCCACAGAGTCCAAAAGGCCGTTCTATACATCTGTGTCTCTTTTGCTGTCTTGCGTACAGGTTTATCATTACCATCATTCTATATTCCATAAATATGTGTAAGTATACTGTATTGGTGTTTTTCCTTCTGGCTCACTTCACTCTGTATAATCGGCTCCAGTGTCATCCACCTCACCAGAACTGATTCAAATGTATTCTTTTTAATGGCTGAGTAATACTCCATTGTGTATATGTACCACAGCTTTCTTATCCATTCAGCTGCTGATGGACATCTAGGTTGCTTCCATGTCCTGGCTATTATAAACAGTGCCGCAATGAACATTGGGGTACACGTGTCTCTTTCGATTCTGGTTTCCTTGGTGTGTATGCCCAGCAGTGGGATTGCTGGATCATAAGGCAGTTCTATTTGCAATTTTTTAAGGAATCTCCACACTGTTCTCCATAGTGGCTTTTCTTATTTTTAACTGTAGTTAAGGTATACATGGGTACCAAGGTGGCTCAGAGGTTAAAGCGTCTGCCTCCAATATGGGAGACCCGGGTTCGATCCCTGGGTCAGGAAGATCCCCTGGAGAAGGAAATGACAATCCACTCCAGTATTCTTGCCTGGAGAATCCCATGGACAGAGAAGCCTAGTACATTACAGTCCACGGGGTCGCAAGAGTCGGACACGACTTAGCGACTTCACCTTCACCTTCACATTCAAGTTATACATGGGCTTCCTCAATGGCTCAGCAGGTAAAGAATCCGCCTGCAATGCAGAGATGCCGGAGACCCAGGTCTGATCCCTGGGTAGGGAAGATGCCTGGAGGAGGGCATGGCAACCCATTCCAGTATCCTTGCTGGGAAACTCTCATGGTCAGGGGAACCTGGTGGGTTACGGTCCATGGAGTTGCAAAGAGTCAGACACAGCTGAAACGACTGCGCATGCCCTCATGCAGGTTACACATACATGAAATTTACCACAAAATTTACCATTGTAACATTTTTTAAAATTCTGTGGTATTAAGTAAATTCACAGTATTGTGAAAACATCACTAACATCCATCTCTGTAAATTTCCCCCAACAGGAATACTATACCCCAATAAACAA
Organism: Aepyceros melampus; assembly: GCA_006408695.1. Lineage (NCBI taxonomy): Eukaryota > Metazoa > Chordata > Mammalia > Artiodactyla > Bovidae > Aepyceros > Aepyceros melampus. The sequence continues at coordinate 13,004 of SJXQ01001105.1, forward strand.
AAATGCCCCAGCCTTTGACAACCACAATTCTATATTATCTATAAATTTGACCAGTCTTGGAATCTCATGTAAAGAATCATATATTATTTGTCCTTTAGTGGTAGGTTTATTTCACTAAGTGTGATGTCTTCAAGGTCCAACAAAGTTGTACTACATATTAAATTCTCTTCCTTTTAAGGCTGAGTAATTGTATGTGATACCCATTTGCTTATCCAGTCATCCAGTTTATGGACATTTGGGCTGTTTCCTCATTTTGGCTACTGTGAATAATGTTACTAAGAACATGGGTGTTCAAATATCTGTTCTGTCCCTGCTTTCATTTCTTTTGGGTATATACCAAGAAGTGGAATTGCTGGATTATATGATAATTCTATGCTAAGTTTTTTAAAGAAATCACCATATTATTTTCCACAGAGACCATACCATTTTACATTCCCACCAGAAACACACAATGGTTCTAAATTCTCCACATTTTTGCCAACATTTGTTATAGTTTTTTTGATAATGGCCATCCTAATGGGTATGAAGTAGTATCTCATTGTGGTTTTTGAAAGTAAAAAATTTTTTAATATTATCAAATTCATTCAGTTCAAGTTTTCCAACTTCATTATAAACATCAATTAATTTTCAGGATTACTTCCCTAATTACTTCCCTAATGACTAGTAAGGGAAGTATAAAGCAAAACCACAATGTATTAAAACAACCTATAATGGAAAATAACCTGAAAAAATATATACGTAGAATTGATGCTTTTGAACTGTGGTGTTGAAGAAGACTTTTGAGAGTCCCTTGGACTGGAAGGAGATCCAACCAGTCCATTCTGAAGGAGATCAACCCTGGGATTTCTTTAGATGGAATGATGCTGAAGCTGAAGCTCCAGTACTTTGGCACCTCATGTGAAGAGTTGACTCATTGGAAAAGACTCTGATGCTGGGAGGGATTGGGGGCAGGAGGAGAAGGGGACAACAGAGGATGAGATGGCTGGATGGCATCACGGACTCAATGGGTGTGAGTCTGAGTGAACTCCGGAAGTTGGTGATGGACAGGGAGGCCTGGTGTGCTGTGATTCATGGGGTCGCAAAGAGTCGGACACGACTGAGTGACTGAACTGAACTGAATGACTAGTAATCTTGAGCATCTTTTCATGTGTTCATTGGTCTTTTGAATAATTTCTCAGGAGAAATGTCTATCAAGTCATTTGCTCATTTTTTAATTGGGTTGACCTTTACTTTATTTGTGTTAAATTGTAAGACTTATTTATATATTCTGCATATCAATCCTTTATCAGATTTATGACTAGCAAATATTTCCTCCCAATTTGTGTGTTATCTGTTTAACTCTCAATAGTGTCCTTGATCGGAGAAGGCAATGACACCTCACTCCAGTGCTCTTGCCTGGAGAATCCCAGGGACGGGGGAGCCTGGTAGGCTGCTGTCTATGAGGTCGCACAGAGTCAGACATGACTGAAGTGACTTGGCAGCAGCAGCAGCAGTGTCCTTTGATACATAAATGTTTTAATTTGGATGAAGTCCAACTTTTTATTGCTATTTATATTTTTGGTATTATTTCCAAGAGATCTTTGCTAAATGCAATATTGTGACAATTTTCTCTGTATTTTCTTCTATGACCTTCATAGTTTTATGAATAGCTCTTAAGGTCTTTGATCCATTTGAGTTAATTTTTGTAGAAGGAAAGCTTTCTCTTTTTCATTGTTGAATATTATGTTGGCTGTGGTTTTTTTTTGGTATGACTTCTATTATGTTGAGATTTTCCTTAAATTTCTAGTTTGTTGATTGTTTTCCTCATGAAAAGGTTTTGCATCTTTTTCAGTGTTTGATATTCTAATTTCCCTGTTTCTCTGATTGTAAGTAAGATTAATACTTGTTGTGGTTTCAGTTCTCTTATACTTTATTTTGTTATCTTGCATCCCAACTTCCAGAACCACCTGATATTAGAATTCCACCCTCTCTTTTCCCCATGCCTCCTTGCAGGCTTCTCTCTGGGCTCCACAGTGCAGTCTCACACGAAGGGCATCTGGATGTGGTGTGTGCCTCATCCTAAGAAGCCAGACCATACTCTAGTTCTGCTTGATACTGAGGGCCTGGGGGATGTGGAGAAGGTAAGGAATGAGGTTCCAGTTTGGACTAAGCCCTCGTGTCTGAATGTCCTCTACACTTTTAATTTTCCTTTAAATAAGACCTTTGTTTAACCATGTTGTTTTCAATTCTGTTTATATGCTACAAAACCAAGTTAGGAACCAGGGGTTAGGAAAATTTTCACAAGGCAGAATCCTAGAAGAAGAGCATAGCAGTCAGCAGACAGTACCCTAGTTAATAAAAAGCTATAAGCTAAGCCAGTTAACACAGATGCATAAAGGGAGTACAGATAAACTCAAAGGGATGAATTTTATCCTGCAAAGAACTTTAGTTACGGATTTAGGTTCCAAAGCCCCATACCCTTGGCTTTAACTTTAAAGTCTGTCAGTAACTCAGTGACTTTTGTAAATTATTTGACTTTTTTAACCTCAGCTTTCTAATCTGTAAAACAGGTGTATTAGATCTACATTTGCCTCATAGTATTGTCTGGAATATTTATAAGATAAGAAATGGGAAGTGTTCGGTAAACAACAACACCAACTGAGATAGAAACAAGTATTAGTACCCTAATATTAAGACAATTTTTCTGTAAAAATAAAGAGGAAAATTACATTTAAATTACATTTAAGACCTTTGACTGTCCACCCACAATGACTATTTGCTTTGCAGTTATCTACCAATGATCATAAGAGGGTCTAATGAGAATCAGGATAAAACAAAACACACCAGAAAACTATTCAAAGTCATTTTTGCTTGGATTTGGTTTTCTTTGTCACCAGTCTGGAAAGAAAAAAAAAACTCTAGTTACATGAGCATTCTTTTACTACTGCTGATCAGGAAAGTGCCATAAGAATGAAACACAATCCTGGTAAAATGTGTTCTGATTTCCAGGGTGACAACCAGAATGACTCCTGGATCTTTGCCCTAGCAATACTCTTGAGCAGCACTTTTGTGTACAATAGTATGGGAACTATCAACCAGCAGGCCATGGACCAACTGCAGTATCCTTTTGGGATCCAAACCACATCAAAGTCAGAGGGGAGACCAAAATTTATAAAACAGCTGACTATGAATCCTGGTGAAACAAACATGAGAAATATAAAAAAGAATTCAATGGCAAGGGGAAAATCCTATACCCTACTGAAGAATTGATACTTGGGATATTTGGGTTAAGAACAAAGGAGAAACAAAGGTTTTGTATGTGGAACTAATATAGGATGGGGAGGTAGTCTTCATTCATGCCAGTTTTCCTTATTTTGCTACTCAGCTATGTGACAGAGCTGACAGATAGGATCAGGGCAAGATCCTCACCTGAGGTGGATGAGGTTGAGGATTCAGCTGACTTTGTGAGCTTCTTTCCAGACTTCGTATGGACACTGAGGGATTTCTCCCTAGACTTGGAAGCAGATGGACAGTCCAGCACAGCAGACAAGTACCTGGAGAATTCACTCAAGCTTAAGAAAGGTAAAGGGGACTTAGAATTGGTAAACAGATGACAAAACACTAAAAACTATTGTTCCTTAGTTTTCTGTCAACAGTTGTCTTCTACTTATAGTTTTATTTCTTCTCAAGGGGTAATTACTAAGAAGTAATGCTTGTTACTAAGAAGTAATGCTGAATTAATAGATTTGGCTTTAGATTATTTTTCTCCATGTTATAAGGATGAATTTCTTTTTCTTTTACCTTTCCCTGTGCTGTGATTAGATTGATATCTCCATGCTTAGGGCTTGTGGTGCTGCAATAAGCCAAAGAATAGGAGTAGAATGGTCACTTACTTGAAGAAAAGAAATTCAAGCATGAACCATGCACAGTTCAGGGCTGGTAAAGGATTGCCACAGACAAATATTGTGCAATCTAGCCTGCCAGTTGGTTTTGTAAAAAAAAAAATTTATTAGAATAATGTCATACCCATTCATTTATAGTTTCTCTATGACTGTTTTAGGCTACAATAGGAGACTTGAGTACTCAGAAAAGAGACCACCTGGCTTACAAAGTCTAAAATATTTACTGTTTGACCCTTTACAGGAAATGTTTGCAAGACCCTATATTAAGCAAATTCCTTTTTTCTTCCTCCAGGTACCAGCTCGAAAGATAAAACTTTTAATCTGCCTCGACTCTGTATCCGAAAGTTCTTCCCAAAGAAGAAATGCTTGATCTTTGATCGGCTCACACATAGGAAGAAATTGGGCCAGCTTGAGGAACTGTGTGACGATGAGCTGGACTCTGAATTTGTGCAACAAGCTGTGGTCTTCTGTTCCTACATCTTTAGCAATTCCAAAACTAAAACTCTCTCAGGAGGCATCAAGGTGGATGGCCCTCGTGAGTCCTCTTCCCAGTCTTCACTCTCACTGTTAAGATGAGAGGATGGTGTGATAACATCCATGTAGTTTAAACTTTGAAAAATGCAAATCTACTGCTATTATCCTGTTAAATTCTAGGTGGCACCAACACTTCTGATGGGTTTTATTAGTCAGACTTCATAGTTGAGGAAAGACACAAAAGGCAAAGAATAAAAGCTCTGAGAGCTGACAATTGTCCTAGTAAACTGGACCTGCCCTGTCCAACATGGTTTTCACTAGAAAGTGTGCCTATCTAAGTTTAAATGTAGCTAATAAAAAATATAGAAATTTAATATGCTGATCACACAGCTATGTCTCAAGGGCTCACACGTACGTGAGGCTAGTGGCTCCCACCCTGGACAGCACACACAGAATACCTCAATCATCACAGAAAAGTCTCCTATAATGCTCTGCTAGAATAAGCAAAATGGAGGACTCATTTTGATTTGCTCCACAAATATTAATCAAATGTTTCCCATGGACTTACCAGGGCTGATAATACAGACATAAATGAGAGAGAGATGGTTTCTGGCCTAACAGTCCCTGCAGGTGAAGTAAATGTAGTCAATAAACACAAAAGGTTCTCAACCGTTGATGTATGTATACCACCTGAGGATCTTGCCAAAGAGGAGGATCTAAGTCAGTCAAACTGGGGCAGAGGCTGAGAGTCTGCATTTTTAGCAAGTTTTCGGGTGATGCTGTAAAATAAATGGTTGGTAATAAATAACATTAGAATTAGACAGAATAGAAAGTTTCCTCACTCTGCCTATAGTAAACATCATCATTGTTCTCTGTCGTAAGTTTAGAGACCCTGGTGCAGACCTATGTCAATACCATCAACAGTGGGGATCTGCCCTGCATGGAGAATGCCGTTCTGGCCTTGGCTGATAGAGAACTCACCCGCAGTACAAAAGGCCATTGCCCACTATGGCCAGCAGATGGGCCAGAAGCTCTAGCTGCCCTCGGAAACCCTCCAGGAACTGCTGGACCTGCACAGGGCCAGTGAGAAAGAGGCCACTGAAGTCTTCATGAAGAGGTCCTTCAAAGACATAGACCAATTATTTCAAAAAGAATTAGCAGTAATATTTTTCTCAAGTTTATACATATTAGGCTCTTAGAAAGTAAAGTATTACTAGAAAATGAAATAGGTGTTTATTTTGTGAAAAGCAATTTTTCTAGACAAACATTATTTGTTATCATAAGAGGAACCAATTTTATTTATGATATACTTTATTATGAGGCATTGAAACTTTTTTCTTTCATAATAAACTAATAATCTTCCCATGTAATTTTATTACATGCATACAGGTAATAATCAGAGCTTCTAATCAAATCACAGACTCATTTTTATCAGACTGATTGAATATTTTGGCCAAAAGCAAAGAATATTTTATTCTTAGTTATCATGAGCAGGTTTATATTGAGCTATATTTATTTCACATGCAATCATTTGTCGAGTTGGAAAATTAGGAGTTTTCTCCAAAGGTGAAGCATGTAGCTAGTAATCTCTGCTCCAAAGGTTACCCTCATGGAGAAAGGGGCTTCTGTAGAAAGTCAGGATTAGGAAGAAGGATATGATTTTGTTGCATTTCTGTGAGTTTTTCTAGTGGTCACAGACAGTTTTTATTTTTTTTTTTTTTTTTGAGAAGCTTTTCCAGAAATTTGGAGGTCAAGCTAACCTCTTTTAATTCTTCTGTTTATTAATACTTATATTTTACATTAAAGGCCCAGCTAGATAAAAAGCGAGATGACTTTTGTAACCAGAATCTTAAAGCATTTGAAGATCACTGCTCTGCTTTACTGAAGGATATTTTCAGTCCTCTAGAAGAAGATGTGAAACAGGGAATTTATGTGAAACCAGAGGGCTATCGCCTCTTCATGGAGAAGATCCAAGAGCTGAACAAGAAGTATTTTCAGGAGCCCAGAAAGGGAATACAGGTAACCAAGTTTGATTCTGGGAAGCTCCTGATGCCTCCTTGAGGTGACATTGTGACCACGTGTATTGTACACAGATGCGCAATTACAGGACCAACATCATTCAGGCTCTCATTCTATAAACATGTACAGGGAGCCTGTTACACCAGGTATAACCAATGTGCTCATCCAAGAGCATACCCTAAGTTAACAATTGAGTTATCAACTGGGTTACCAGATGTATCCAAAATTTCAAATGTCATCATGTATCTCTCTGCCTGTGGCTCCCCCCAAGCCCTACACTTCCCTCCCTCCCATTCTCCCTCTACCCACTTTATTCAGATCTACTTTCTCCATGATGCCTTCATTCTCAACAAGCTCACCCCATAAGGGACCACAGCACCAACAGCTCCAAAACCAGAGCCCTCAGTTTACAAGAACAAAGAATCACTATTTACATGTATATCAACCTCTTAAAAAGGATTCTGCTCAGGAGGGCGCCTTGCTTGGCCAGTCTGGAGCATGTGCTCAGCCCAGTGACAGGGAGTCTGATCTCCAGGCACACCAGGGCCAAGAGGAGCAGTTCCTAGAGGGAAAGGTGGAAAACATGAATAAGTGTTTATAGTCATTTCCTACTACTAACCCCATTATGTCCGGGTCCCAGGCTGAGGAGATTCTTCAGGAATACTTGAAGTCCAAGGAGTCTGTGACTGATGCAGTTCTACAGGCAGACCAGATGCTCTCAGAGAAGGAAAAGTTGAGTGAAGGTGAGGAGCAAGTCAAGAGACTAGACAGCCTCGAAAGCTCTTTAAAGTTCTAACTAATTCAGCTAGGTGAACCGAGGCGCCTTAAACTATAGCAACATGAGAAAAGATGTCTCTTATTTGCTAGTATTTTTTCTGAGTAGGGTGTATGTAGCCAGTAGCAACAGTGATAGGGAATTGTACATGGAAGAAAGAAGCAACTTGGTCTCCACATACATTTTTCTTTTTCCTCTTCTCCTGACAGTGGAACGCGTGAAAGCTGAATCTGCACAGGCTGCGGCAAAAATGCTGGAGGAAATGCAAATAAAGAACCAGCAGATGATGGAACAGAAAGAAAAGAGCCATCAGGAGCACGTGAAACAACTGACTGAGAAGATGGAGAGGGAGAGGGCCCAGTTACTGGAAGAGCAGGAGAGAATGCTTGCTCTCAAACTGCAGGTATTTAACTGCAACACCGTGAGGTTCCTGTTATTCTGTTTTCCCTCTGCACTCCCTGGTCACAAATGTGGCCCCGCAGTGAGAACTTGAAGCCCAGAAGAAGGACCTTGCATGCTTCCTTGTCCTTTTCAATCCCTGTTTGTCTGCCTGAACTGGCCCCTACAGTGTCTTGCTACTAAAAGATTTTACTTCAGTTATGTCTCACCTAGTCTTTTATCACTATATCTATCAATCAAGGTAGCTGTCATCTGCTAGACACTTTTAAGAAAAAGGGTCTTATCCATATCAAAGCAAGAGCTATCATGTCCCTAATACTTAGGAGATGAAAGAGAGGTTCAGACAAGACTAAATAACTTTTACAGGGTCACAATGCTTGGGAAGATATCTGAACTGTCTTCACCACTGAGAGGGATCCATGATTTTTTTTCTGTCACAACTGGTATGACCTTTAGCTATAAGAAATCCTTCATAAGCAGGACTCCTTAAATCACACTGCTGTGTCTATTTGTCACTCCTACTGGTTTCCTATGCCCTGCTCCTAGTATGTGTTGAGCTGTGCAGAAATCCAGTATGGTCAAATCTGGGACGCTGATTCCCTCACCTATATTTTCGTCCTCCTGCCACGAAGTTGTGGAAGCTTAGACCAAATTTCCTGATCTAAGATTCAGACAAAGTATCAGATTTGGAAATCCTTCTAATTCTGTGTTATGTGTGTATGCATGTGTATTAAAAATAGAAATGCATAGAGAAGACTCAAAGCCAAACATTTCATTAGGTTGTCCACAAAGGTTGTATACAAATAATGGGAGAAAAAATTAAGACTGCTAATTGAGATTTATCAACATATCAGGATGAACTTATGTCAGGAGATATAAGTCAAAGATCTTTGTTAACTCAAGGAGACTCAGGAAAAGCAATCAGAGAGAGAGAAGACTTAAGAGAAAATATAATGAAAATTAATGATAGAGAAAATTTCAAGAAGAAATTAAATATTTTTGAGTAACATGGAAACTTACATTACCATATGTAAAAGAGAGAGCCAACGGGAATTTGCTGTATGGCTCAGGAAACTCAAACTGGGGCTCTATATCAATCTAGAGGGGTGAGACGGGGAGGGAGATGGAAGGGAGTTTCAAAAGGGAGGGGATATATGTATATGTTGATCTTTAAGCCAACTTTTTCACTCTCCTCTTTCACTTTCATCAAAAGTTTCTTTAGTTCCTCTTCACTTTCTGCCATAAGGGTGGTGTCATCTGCATATCTGAGGTTACTGATATTTCTCCCAACAATCTTGTTTCCAGCTTGTGTTTCTTCCAGTCCAGGGTTTCTCATGATGTACTCTGCATACAAGTTAAATAAGCAGGGTGACAATATACAGGCTTGACGTACTCCTTTTCCTATTTGGAACCAGTCTGTTGTTCCATGTCCAGTTCTAACTGTTTCTTCCTGATCTGCATACAGATTTCTGAAGAGGCAGGTCAGGTGGTCTGGTGTTCCCATCTCTTGAAGAATTTTCCACAGTTTATTCTGATCCACACAGTCAAAGGCTTTGGCATAGTCAATAAAGCAGAGATAGATGTTTTTCTGGAACTCTCTTGCTTTTTCCATGATCCAGCGGATGTTGGCAATTTGATCTCTGGTTCCTCTGCCTTTTCTAAAACCAGCTTGAACATCAGGGAGTTCACAGTTCACATATTGCTGAAGTCTGGCTTGGAGAATTTTGAGCATTACTTTACTAGCATGTGAGATGAGTGCAATTGTGCGGTAGTTGGAGCATTCTTTGGCATTGCCTTTCTTTGGAATTGGAATGAAAACTGACCTTTTCCAGTCCTGTGGCCACTGCTGAGTTTTCCAGATTTGCTGGCAAATTGAGTGCAGCACTTTCACAGCATCATCTTTCAGGATTTGAAACAGCTCAACGGGAATTCCATCACCTCCACTAGCTTTGTTC